>JASCQY010000388.1:11422691-11448451 GCA_030264315.1 Sardinella tawilis | reverse complement strand
TGTGACATGTTATCTGAATAATCTCAGCTACCTTTTTGTATTTGGGGGGGGGGGGGGGGTGTCGAGAGACAAAACTGACATAGCTACTGTGTTGGGAGTCGAGTGGAATTTGAACAGAACAAAACCCAATTGTCCTACCCTGATCTGACTGCTGTTACTTGTTAACTGCAGTTCAAAAATAGCCCTCATGTGATGGAAGTCACTGTTGCATGAACTTGCGTTTCAAAAGATCAAGAGCCGGTGAGGGTAAACTCAAACCAGGATCCGAACAGAGGCATCACCAATACTTGGTCACCACTTTCATAAACTGCACCGTTTACATAAAAATGTAGATTGCCAGAGGACTATTTTAGAGAGGACGGCTCCATTACGCAGGATGCTGGAGGGACGAGTGAGTGTGTGTGTGTGTGTTTGGGGGGGGGGGGGGGGGGTGTTTTTTTGAAAGCACTGCCCAAGTGATTACTCTGCAGGCCGCTCTGTAGCTAGGTGGAGGGGACTGAGTGAACTTTACAAGCAAACGTTCCCTTCACCTTTCTGAGCCTCGGCTGACTCGTACCAAAACAAACAAATCGATTGTGTGTGTGTGTGCACATTCCAGGCAGCGGGACTCTGGTGACTTCCTGGGATTGTGAGTGACTTCATGTGATTGTGAACAAATACACTCCTGCTCATGTGATGCCAAGGAGGTGGACTGGACCTTATAAACATAAAACACTTGAATGTGCAGTATTCCAGTGGCTCTTTAACTTGGGCGCTTTTTTATTGTCTTTCTGCATCAGCATTCAATGGCATGACAAGCAGGCTCTAAACTAAAATGGCCACGACAGTGATTAGCACGAGACACATTTCAACACAATCACGGTCACATCACAACCGTGACCAGAAAAAAAACAAAACAAAAAAAAAAAAAACACACACACGTTTCAGGCTAAACAAACCGAATCCTATTGAGTGCTTGGCAAAAGCCGCCACAGCCGTGGTATTTTAAGAAAACAATCTCTCCTTTCTTACCATTCCATATGCCATCATTCCTGTGGGCGTCGTTGCAGGGAAAGCCATGACAGATGGTGCCTAAGACAACAGAGACGGTGAAAAAAAAATGAGAACTTTTCACGAGACCACAGAGATTGAGAGAAAGCACTTCAATGTCAAGTACTGAGCAGGTTATTCAGAAGAAGAAGGAGGAGGAAAAAAAAAATCATTTGCACACTCTCATGGTCAGGGTTTCCATGCATGAAGTGAAACTAATGAGCTTCTCAGCGCCGCCACACGTCTCTCTGCTCGCACATGTTAGTCTCCACCTTTAGCCTTCATGCACGCCACCTGCACAACAGTCGCCTTTGTTCATTTACGCCGCTTAAGGAGGAGGCCATTTTCTAATAACGCTGCTCACTTAAAGTCTCTTGGCCAGCCGAGAGTGAGCCAAGGGCGGGCGCGTCTGGGGAACATTAAGGGGGCCTGTGGGGAACCCAGACGTACAGTAGGAGGAAAAGACTGCTCTGCATCAAGCAAACTGTGGGGCGGTGGGGTTAAGAGAGGAAGGCCGAGAGCGCTGGCGCGTGTGTGTGTGTGTGTGTGTGTGTGTGTGTGTGTGTGTGTGAGGGAAAGGCCTCAAAGGCAAAGCTGTCACTAGCAGGTGCAGCAGGGATCTGTGGAGACGGAGAGAGAGAGAGGAGAGGAGAGGAGTCCTTTATGGAGGAGCTGCTTAAACTCCCCGACGCAGTCCCCACTTGGGACAAGCACTTCTGTTTGACATTCAGGATTTGGCAATGTGTGTAAATACTATGGAACGGAAGTCTTTCAAGGGCTCTACTTATGAAATCGACAAAACGTAGACATCTGGGACAAATATGGGATAAAAAGAAAAGCTAATATTTAAATTCTGTTGTCAAGAGCAATCACACTGAATAGGTTCATGAATGACTTAATGAGGTAAGAGCTAGCATACAATAAATTCACACACCCTTAAATAATATGCATCCTACTCGTGCAAGATGTGCCATTTAAACATCACCTGATTCTACATCCATCACAGCAACACTTGGCTGGGCTCATGTTAAGATCCCAAGCTTTAACAGAAGCAAAAAGCCAGGAACAAATGGGTGCAGCTTGGCAATGGTTTGAATAAAAAGACAGCAAACATTTGAGGACAACAGGACCAGTAGGACTGCCTTATGAAAACCATAAAGTGACCCTGGTCGAAGCAGCTACAACAGAAACAAAAACCACAAAACTGTGAATGATCCAAACACATTAACCACCTCCATCAACTCCATACAACATAACCCTTGTAGAAGCCTTCCATTTCATTACAATAAATAAATAGCCAAAACAGTCGTCATGTGGAAAATGTGTTCAACCACAGCATTTATAATAAATGACAACCACATACACTCTCTTTGGATGTGCTGGACGTATGGTCAAATCTAGCAGCTCTCTGCAGTCTCAAAAACAGTACTGATAATCATTAACGTCCAACTTGAGTATCCTCCCTACTACTTTTTTTCCTGCAGAGTTTGAATCATGCCGAGTCAAAATTCCCATATTGATTCACCAAATCAATAATCGTGTTTGTAGATAGTTTCCGTTGCATCCATCTCAGGCACGCAAAAGGTCTCCATCAAGATGAGAATTTCAAAAAATGATATTCAGCACCACTGGCATGCACTGTAGAGTGCAGTTGCCACTTGGCAGTCTCTTTGGAGATAGTGCCTTCCTTGCTTATGGGCTTAATGGGCATGGACTTAACGACATCAAGGCCTCTCTCCCTCTCTCGCCGAGCAGGACCCTCTGAAGGAGCAGAGAACGGCTGCTGCAGTAGGACAACAGGACAGAGGAGAGTAGGGCAAGAGGCAGTCTGTCTGTGTCTGTCTGTCTGTCTGGGAGGCTGCTTGTCTGACAGTCGGTCTGCGCCATGCTAAGGCAGCTCACTGCAGTGGGTGTTAGCAGGTTTGACTGGGCCCAGCGTGTGTGACTTGGCGAAAGACCGCTAACTTGGCATCAGTCTGCATGTGCAGATTCATACAATTTCTCTCACACACACACACACACACACACACACAGTAGCAGAGTAAAAGCCGTGAGGTTAATCGAGTTCATGCTTGTTTTTTTTTCAGAAGCAAGAAGAGCTTCAACTGTTGGACTTACGTATTGTGGGAAATGCATGCCATTCTGTATTTTTCCCCAACGACGAATAGAATTACAACAGTGCAAGACATGGTTAGAAAATACACATCAAAGAACTGATAAGTTGATGACAAACAGAAACTTTCAAACAAACAGTGAGGGAAAATAAAACAACACAAGGCCAACTTCCATATCCACTGCATTCCACATGGATGAAGTGGTCAAAAACACACAGACACACACCGGTAAACAGAAGCCAGATTCATTACATCGAGTCCTTCTCACTTCCAAAAACAACTTTGCTTCATGCCGTGCCATTGTCAATATAGCAGAGCTCACCATGGTCGCAGGGTTCCACGTGGTGGTAGGGGCAGTCTTTGGTTGCCAGTTGGTTCCACCTGTTAACTTCCTCTCCCCCGGCTGACTCCAGTGAAGGTCACTGGAATACATAACGGGACATTTACTAGTTACCGACACACGCATGCACAACTGGCATAAACATGACTATGGTCTTTGACAGTGCGCTTACTTTTTTGTGGTTCCATTACCAATTCCAAGATCTGAAAGACAAAGAAAAAAAAAATTAAAAATAAATAATAAATAAATAAATAAATATATATCTCACACACACACACACACACACACGGTCAATAGTTTTTCAAAAATATACATTTTCTGACAATGTGATTGTTTTATTCTCAATTTAAATAAATGCAGAAAATGCCAAGGAACAGCAAAAGAAACTGTATCTACAAATGTTGATGTATTTGTATGCAGTTTAAAATGCATGTATGCACAAATGCCTTGAAATGACTTCTAAAAAGGGTCCTTTTGGCCACTCGGAGGCTTCGGCATGCCTGGGAAGGAAGTTCCCCAAGATGCTTCAAAGCTAAAAAAGGCTCTACTGTCGGTGTGAGGTGCACTAAGGAGGAGAATGCGAGAGCATGGACACGTACTCCCCACCAGGTTGGCCAGGGAAGAGTCCAGGTCGTCCGACACCAGTTTGCTCGGCTGCTGGGTGCAGGGGGTCAGGCCCTGGCTGGAGGGGGCTACTGTGGGTTTCAGTATTCCACCTAAGACATCATCTTAAAGAAAAGGTACCACAAAAAGGGATAGAGGAGAGAGGGGGGGGGGGGGATTGACATGGACACAACACCACAGACGAGAGTACAAGATGATGTTTAATGCAAGATAGAAATGGCCGCAGTCTTGTATGCACAGAAACTAAATGCCTAGAACCGAAGCGAGTGTTCAACCAATGGTGAAGGAGTAGCAAGTCAACTCACCCAGTCATGCATGCCATGCAAAGCCAAGGCCCAAAGACCGTTACCAAGATGTAAGGAAAGAAAAGATGTGATCATGAGTAAGGTGCCTTGCAAATGAAAACGTGTACACACCACCACGTCTCAATTCCACAGCTCATACGGTTGTGCTAACAAAGGCTAATATTGCGCTAAATGGGACGGCCACGGTAGCTTAAGACCCTGTGTAGTTTGGAGTTTGCAGTGAGTGAGTGAGTGAGTGAGTGAGTGTGGCTGTGTGAAGGTGGCTGGCTAGCACACAGAGTGAACCGTCACGGTGATGTAAGAATCTAAGCTCGATGGGGCTGTGTGCCAGTTAACAGAGTAGGTGGGAACGAGAGGAGAACCCAAATAAAAGCCCAGACACGTTCCCGATCTGCCCAAGCGGACAGGACTGCCCAGCCCCGCATGATGAATTTCTATCTGTGAGCAGGTTTCTGACAAATGCATCTCAGGGGGGAAAACCAATAATAAAAAAAAAAAACATTAAAAAAATGAAAAAAAAAAATAATAATAATAAAAGTTATGTAAACATGTCAGACACAAGCAAAAACATTAACCTGATTACATCCACCACAACACCCAGACCAAGAAGCACAGCTAAACCGGCCAAAGCTCCGTCAAAACACCACCCACAGGCAGGGACTGCTAGCTCTGTCCAGCCCAGGGCAATGAAAGGGCCCATGGCATTCAGTGTCCGTGCGGGAGCTACAGATGGAATGTGCAGAGGAAGAGTGCAGAAACACGGTCCAGTCAGTCCAGTGAAAGTGGCCTGAAGGAAAATCCGACGCTTACCAGCTGCCTCGGCGCCGTTGGCGGAGGTCGACTGATTGCCAAACACGGAGTCAAAGTCGACGTTAAGGCCTCTTGAGGTCTGTGGTTGCGGGGCAGGAGATGCTGAGAACCCTTGGGACAAGAGGCAAGGGGGAAAGGGGGGTGGGAGAGGGGGAGGGAGGGAGGGAAAAGGAATTAGTCATATTCATATTCATTTGAGGAATTAGGCCATCCTTAATGACAAATAGTAACCATCTGATGAACTTGTCCACGAGCAAGCACCCAAGGTGCTGCCTCTCTCTGGTGCACCTATAGGTTTACCTACTTGGCAGTATAGAACCTAAATGAAAATCAAACGTGATGCCTTTCAAAACAAATAAGTAAATAAAATAAACTCCAGAAAAGAACTCTAAAAGCTGCACACATTAAATTCCTCTAAGCGCTTAGCTAAAGCCAGCGGTCACGACCGCTCATGTCTTTCCTCTTCCCGTCTCCAACAGCAGCACAATAACAAGCCTCTCGCGAGCGTCTCCACCGTCACCCCCACCGTCTAATCAAGCCCTCGCTGGAGAACCCAATTAACTGGCCAGCCTCAGACAGGGGCACCCCGCTGTTCCTGCCCTTTTTTCAGACAATGGCAGACAGTGAGTTAGTGGACAGCTGGCTGGCTGGCAGACAGGCAGACAGACAGAGACACACACACAGGGACAGACAGACAGACAGACAGAAAGGAGACAGGAGGAGCGCAGAGAAAGCTGAGCAAAGCATCCGAGTAACCTACCTCCAAATAGGCCTGCTACAGCAGAGGGCTCAGATTGGAAGAGAGGAGTGTTAAGGTAAGGTGCTGGACCACAGAAGGAGTCTGACAGGCCGACAGGGAAGCACAGGGAGGGAGAGAGAGACAGGCAGAGGGGGACATTCACAGACGGAAAGAAAGAAAGAGAGACTCAAGAGCAGGATCAAAGCAGTCAAAATTAAAGGAAGCTTAGCAACATGATAACAATATAATGAAGAAATAAAAGCATAACTGTTGTAAGTAAAATTATATATACATACAATGATTACTTTTGAAGATGAAAATGACTGACAAAACAGATAATGAGGTTAGATGTTTAAAATAAACGTGCTCTTGCTGCTGTAACTAGAGCCATCTTTTACAGATGGAAACCATCTTACCAATGACTGCATCTACACTATCTCCACACGCAGTCATTGCATCACACACACACGCAGTCAGTCTAATAAGCATAGATCAAGCCCAGTGTTTCCTGGATCTCAGAGAGACATGGGCTTCTGACTCAGTGGCAGTGTGGTACCTGTGAGGCTCGGCTCTATCCGAGCTGTGCTTTCATGACTGGATGCAACAGAAGAGCTTGAATCATTAAAGGGATTGGAATAATCTAGAAAACCAAAAAAAAACCCACATTTTTCACAGGTCATGGCAAAAGTACGTTTGTAACACTATTGCAGAACTATACACTAACTTTACTGAACATCACACACTTTAAAGTAAAAGAAGACAAATAAAGAATGTGGAATACAGAAAAGTTTAATCTGCAAACAGAAACCAATGCGCTGGATTAGCAGACAATAGGTCAGGCAGAGGCAGGCACTCCATCCAAACTATTCCCTGCTCATGTTAAACCCTTAGCCATGTTGCTATGTCCCTCTCTTGCCTACACACACACACACACACACACACACAATGGTAGCCTATATCTAGTGGAGCAATTTGTGTTTCTGTTTCAGAGAGTTCCATATACAGTAGCAGCAAGCGTTTTCCCACAACCCTTTTAGCAGCTCTCAAAGAGTCAGATGTAGCATCAGCAAGCATATCAACCCCACGTCAGAACAGACAGGAGGCAGTGCAGTTATGAAACCTCGATGCTCTAAGAGTGAGTAAAGCATGCAGAAGCACTGCAATGGACTAACGCTACATTTCCAAAGCTTGAACAACTAAATTAGGAAAGTAGCCACTATGATATACAAGAAAATGCTGTTTACCACCAAACATTTCATGACTGGGTGTCCTAGAAGAAAAACTAAGACCATCTGATGACAGAACAGGTAGGTGAACGGCATCGACAACAGGATTTGTAAGGAAAGGGTTTAAGTTTGGAATGGAGTCATCGACAACGTCAGAAGGAGTGAAAGGATCTACACAGACGAAGAAAAAAAAACAAGAAAAGAAAAGAACACAGAAGAGAGCAGAGATGTTAGATAAGGAATGAGAGGGCTGATTCAGAGCATGCAGACTAGAACACACACACACGAGAATGACAGTAGAGCTGAGATTATACATGACGATTCACAGAGTTCAAACCATGAGAGAGAAAGAGAGAGAAAAAAAAAGAAAAAAGGAGTGAGAGACACACAGGAAGAAATTGGAACGATAAGAATCAAATAAAGAAATAATATATAACACTGAAAAGGCTGGGGCCCATAAATAAAAACACAGTAGCTTTGATGGCTGATATTATGGCACAGGGGAGAGTTCTATTACTCTTTGCCTCATTAAGCACCACCAGACTTGATTGTGATTAGCCAGCACCCACAGAGCCAGCCACACACACATAGAGCACTAACCAATCAGCTCACTGCGCTGAATCATCCCATCTGACTGGCCAGTCATCACTAATTAGACTTCACTGACGGAAGGAATTTAGACTGACTACACATGTCTATGATGACTGCATATGATCAAAAGCCCATTTGGGTAACACTTTATAATAACTTTCATTAACATATCATTAACAAACCATTACCCATGAACAAATTCTTAACATGGACAAACGCTGTACAACTTATAAAGGGAAGACAGTACAAATCATTTATAAAAAATACTGTAAACAAATCACACTACAGTAACAAACACATTAACCAACATCTGTATATTTTGGAATAATGAATAAGTAATGATTTGCTAATGGTTTGGTAACGGCTTACTATACAAAGTTATTAAAATGTGCTACTGCCCTGTTTGTAGGCTAAAAGGAAAACACATTTTGACCACTGGTTTTTGAGAGAAAGGGCTTTTGCTTTACCTGTTGACAAATAAAGGCAGAATATTAACACACACACTATTGTGACCTGTTCAAACAGACACTAAATATCATTGTTGCTTGTTCCTAATATAACCAGTGTGTGTCCAAATTGTCATGCTGACCTGCATTTCCAATCCAAATTCTGTTCTGAATCCATCAAATCATTATGTAACCGCAGTTAATTAAGTAAATGAAGTGCACTAGATTGGCCAGATTGTCAGACTAGATGTTCAACTCACTCTCTTAAGATGGCATCCATTTATGGGCTGTGCTACTCATTAAGAAAAACTATCCTTCTGCATATAACAAATTAAAAACAAACATGTCTAACTGATATGTGTAAGGCACTGCTGGTTTTCACAAATGAGCCTGGTCAAATATGTCTCTAAGCTAAGCTACTCCAAGAAGCCATGCTGCATATCAAACATCCACTTAACTGCTCAAAGAAATACCACTCACACATGGAGTGCACTAATTTAATGCACCTAAAGCAAGGTTACCCCATCGCTCAAGATATCTTTTATGTAATATGCTTAAACATACAGAGAACATTATCTAATCACGCAAACCATATCACTTATTTGCTGCAAACACAAGCCGTTCAGATAACCCCCTACTCTAACAAGTGACCAAACGAACTTGGCAGCCACACACTTACCACACGCTAATGAAACAAACAAAAAAAAAATGCTGTGATCCCAGACTAGATTTGGGCTCACGTACTGTACAAGTCATTGTTGTGCAAAGCTTCCCATCCAAGCTCAGTGGGTTTGTCTGAGGCATAAATAATGACAATTTCACCACGTCTCCAAACAAGATACAGCATGATCGAAGTAATCCCTTCTAAAAATGCCAATCCACGTTCAACAGCTTCTGATATATGTCTGCTGTGGCCATCTCTTCTCTCTGCTGCGGGAGTACTCACCCCCCCAGGTGTTTGCTACAGGCAAGCCTGTGGAGAGAGGCAGCGTTGGCTGAAATGTTGGCTGCAGGTCCAGGAGGTCACTCTGCATCTTTGAAGTGCTAAAAGAATACAAAGAATAATAAATAATAAATAACCCGTCCACAGACCAATGCTCTTCCAACTCACTGTCAAATCACACAGAACCAATGTCTCTCTCTCTTGCCCCCTTTTTTACACATACACACCTTCGCTTGAAAGCAGCACAAGTGGGAAATTTCTATCTACAACCATCCAAACTTGGAATGTGGAAAACTAATATTGTCGGGGGCAACCAATATGAGGTGCACACTCAGCACAACAACAGTATTTTCCATAGAACACACAAGTTGGGGGAAACAAATGTGGTTTTACAGGCACCAGGACCCCCTGACAGATCATGCACACTGGACCTAGATGGCAGATTTGGATCCATAGCCTCTAGAGGGACTCATCAGTGGCCTGGTGCTTGCCTGTTTGTGGAGCTGGGTGTTGAGAAGAGGTCGATGGCAGGGGCGGTGCTGATGCTCCCTCCGGTCGACACGGGGGACGCGGCCGTGGTTGCCGAGGAGGGCTTCTTGGAGAGTTCCTTGAGTCGCTGTTCCTGCTCCGAGAGTACAAGTACACTAAAGTAAACTAAACTAAAACACGGAATGATGCAGTGCCTTATCCCAACCACTAGGTGTGCTGTGTCAGGTGGCTGCTTCATTAAAGGAGAAGATGAATTAAGGGATTCTGCACCGTGCTTACTTGCAAACCATGAGTTTTGGTTCCCAGCTAATAATGTGAATGTGAAGTGAATTACTGCAGGAAAGGGTCTATTCTGTCCCATACTGTAATGCGTGGTGAACTACTGACACCTTAAGAGCTTTCAGGCGAGCCTGCTCTTCCTCGAGCGCCGCTTGCTTTTCCCTTTCGTCCACTTTGGTGAAGGATATGCCCGTGTTGGCCAGCGAGGAGACGGCATTGGACAGAGTGCTGGCCCTGGAGAAGGGTGGACAGGAAAACGAACTGTGACTCGAGAGGTCGGAGAGAAAGACAAACCAAGTAAACACGTTTCTGCTGCGTAAGCATGCCTGCACTTCCATAATGCTGCCATTATTTCCCCTCTTCAAGGGATCCTGCACTGCATTTCAGCCCACAGCCCTGATGTGCGAGGTCACACTGTGTGCTGTTGGGAAAGGTGAGTGAAAATATGGTGCAACATACCCCTAATGGGCACTAAACAACAGCAGCAAGAAAAATGAAACTGATCTTGTCCCCCTAAGTTGGCGTGGCGGCTAGGCTAGGCTAGGCATTCGGTCCATGTTGTACTAATTGTTTCTGTTCCCCCTCCCCCCCCCCCCCCACCCCACCTCACCCCCCACCCAACCCTCTAAAAACAGGACTATGGGTTAAAATACATCAGAATATCTGCTGTGTACAAAGTATTCAGAGTGGGACCAAAAACTGGTAAAAACCTGGCAGCAGAGAGTTTTCTACCAATCTGCGCCAAAGCAGACATTCTAAACCAACATACCTGCTTGCGGCTGTGGAATCTTTCACTTTTTTCCCTTCTAAGGAAGCCAAGTGCTGCTCTAAAGCGTCCAGAAGGCTGCTCGGGGCCTGCCAACAAACAAGTGCCATTAGCCCGATGGATTCAGTGGAGAAGGTCGAAAAAAAGAGGAAGAAGGTTACACACAGAGAAAGTTGGCATGCAGGAATAGTTCCATCACAGACACAAACACGGAGCTACACGGCTCAAGCACAGAGAAAGAGTGAAGAGTGCGGATACTTACACAAACTGTAAACTGAAAAGTGGAAAGATAAGGAAAGAGATACAGAATATAAAGGTGGCACTAGTCAGATTCGCTTATTACACCTTCACTGCCATTAGAAAGAAAGAGAGGACTAGAGGGAAAGAAAGACAGAAAGAAAGAGAGAGGAAGAAAGAGAGGAAGAAAGAGAAAGAAAGAATCCTTCAGGCCTTCTTGTTACTGATCAGCTAAGTCATGTTTGATGGCGCTTCATTGGCAATGTGATGTGTCTGTGAGACCAACAAGGCTCTAACAATTACAGGCTGAACTGGTCACAGGCAGAATGATTTCCATTCTGTGACACACACACTGCTATGTGAGCACAAACACGACCAGTCAAAAAGAATGAGAGCAGTGCCATGTAAAACCTTGACAGAGCAAGTAGATGGAATCATAATTTTGTCATTAATGTGTCATTAGTGTATCAGTTATGGTTTGTTGAAAGTTCCAAAAGCAGTTGTTCACAAAGTTCATAAATATCACTTGTGTCAAATAATGACACTTCAGGCAAATGTGTGGATTTCAGCATGTAGTTGTTTTTTTTTTTTTTTTCCCCAACAGTAAAGCTGCAAAGCGAAGCTGGACATCAGACTTGCCTTAGCTGATTAGCATTTGAAGCCAGAGGGAAATATATTAATAAGTCCTAAAAAGATTGTTAAATATCAATATGAGAATGTCCAATTCATTTAAAGTCTTTCTTTAATCTTCTTTTAAGAAGTCTTTTTTACAAGAGAACCTCAAAACATAGAAGCATTACTTTGAGTACTGCTTTTTTTGCATCACTTCTCAGGCCATGATCTAACCAATTAGGGGCGGATGAAGGAGCTCTGGTTACCCAGAAGAGCATTCCACTTTGACCGGTCTTTGATTTCCCTTTTCCTAGCCAATAGCAAAAAGAATGGCTTGGCATCACCCCCATACAAAAGTAGCTCCTTAGCTCTCTCCATGTAGCCTAATAGCCCCTGGCGCTCTAAAGCAAACACCTTTATGTGCTGTGCATAGTTGAGACTGAGGAAAGAGCGGTTGAGAAGAGCACAGTAGAGTGTGTGCGCCGCGGGCTGGTGAGCATGGTTAGCATGCACAGGCAGCCTGCATGCGCAGGGGCCATGTGTGTGACGCAGGAGCCAGGTTCTTCCGTGTGCGGAGGTGCGGGGGGGGCAAAGGGGTGCGGGGAGTAGGGAAGCTGGAGCAGGGCGTGGGGTGGGGTGGAGAGGAGAGGAGAGGAAAGTCAGCCAGTGCACAGGTGCTGAGGTGAGGAACTAGAAAAGTGCGGCCAGAGGCACAGCAGAGGTCAATGTGGGGGCTCGCTCAAAAGACACAAGTCCAGTGTGTGTGTGTGTGTGTGTGTGTGTGTGTGTGTTGAACAGTGGTGTGGGTTGTGCGTTGTGCGTATGTGCCAACATGGGGTCTTACCTGGGAGAGATCTGGTATGTCACCTCGGTCGATTCCCACTTGCTGTTTTAAAAGAGAAAGATTACCTTATTGCCTGGTTTTTGGTTTGCTTACTCCAGCTACATGTACTGTATATTGTGGGTGTGGTGTAATCGTGTGTTAGTTGATAGGTGAAGTCTTACCTCGGCAACTTTAAGAAACTCTGAAATTCTTGTCATTCGTGTGAGGAATTTCTTGTAAATGTCAAGACCCTCTTTACACTGAGTTTTCTTCATATCAAAGTACTTCTCTGTAAATCAAACAAAATGAATGGTTAATTTTAGGTATGAAAAGGCAATTCATTTTTAAACAACATCTACTGCTCCAGAATCATCCATTGCTATCCACTAAATATCAAAATGTAATTATTTCTACAAAAAACAATAAGGGCTAATGATACATTCTCCCACGCTGATTTCTTTTCTGCTTGGGGAGAGTGACCCCATGACATTTTTGAATGAGGTCAAGGTAAAGTTGATAGTGGGGGGGGAGGGGGGGGGCAAAACAAAAAAACAGACATACAATTTGTAAGGGGCCCAAGAGCTACGACACATTGTCCAAAGACAGAATAGGTCCACTGGAATCTGAAGAATGTCACACCAGGCCACAGCTCCTCCACTGTTCGATGGAGCTTACACATTTATTCAAAACCTGGCAACGCAGCACTGTCAGCAGCCAGAGACACTTGCGGTCAGCCATCTACAGGTGACGTGTTCTGGCCCTACAGCGTGCGCACACCAGGTTGACAGTCAGTCAGTCAGTCAGACATCTGATTGTGTTGTACGCGTCAAGGAGTGTCTGTGGCCGAGATATGAGCGATATGTGCAGCCTTCTGCTATTGGCAAGCCTAAGCCTTGAACCCTGAAAGACTTAAATGACATGAATCAACAGCACTAGGATTCAGATCACCATCATTTACTAGAATTCTGCAAATACATGGGGTTAAGTGGGAGGTAATGCTAGGAATACCTGATTAATCTGTATGAAATCACTGACCAGACCAAAATGGAACGCAAACTCAGCACCCATTACAATGCTGGACTGGACACATGTTCAAATTGAGTGTCAAAGAGTTTCTTCCTCATACAAAGCGGACAGTAGTATTTCCAAACATAGCCCTGTTGCACAGGCTTGCTGAGTGCTGTCCATAAGAAGGAGAACACTGGCAAAATAGCGACCTAGCAGCTAACGCTATCGGAATGCCATCATGGGCAAGGAAAGTGAGCCATTCAGTTAGTGCAAACTACGCAATCACAACCTCATAAAACAGAAATATAATTGATTAATTTGGACATGCAAAAGTGATTTGTTCCGAATAATTCCAGAGAAATACCAGACCTCTCTTTTCTACAGTTGAAAGTAGCTGAAATATCTGCCATACAGTATACAGTACAGCCTATCCTTCACAGCTGCCCTTAAAACTAAAACATGCTCAGCTTTTGTTTTTTTTGTTTTTTTAACAGGGACAAAAGGGGAGGTTACAAAATAAAATATGACGCAATGTAGATTCAACAAGATGACTTGATCGGATGAATGAATCATACTCCACGCTGGCGCAGAGGTTCTGTTTATGTTACATCTCTCAAAACACACACACACACACACACACACACACACACACCTAGGGCAGCCTCAACCCTGAGCAGTCTTTCCTCCATGGAGGAAGTTTGTTTGTGCACTGGCAAGATTGGCCGCAGCTGATAATCAGCATGGGTCAACACCAAAGTGCAAAGGTTCCTTTACAGGAGTACAGACAAAGCATTAAATTAAGATAAGGGACTCACTCAAGCTGACAACAAATGCCTAGGCAACTTTGTCAACTCACAGTACAGTTCCACACACACACACACAGATCTCCAGCACTGTGACTGTGCGGCAGCAGGCTGCTATAGTGTACTACTTTCTGTGGCCTCACTATCTCCTTTCAGGCACAACACCTTCCAGAATAGTGGGTCACGGCCACTTGCCTAGTAGGTTGATGATCCCTTCATTATAGGCAGCAAACAGTCGTATGGCATCTTTGAACAGAAGCATGAAGGCAGCATTGATGACCCCATTGGTGAGTTCATTGGCATTGACCTGAGGACATGGGGACAGAGCAAACAGCGTAAGGTCACTTCGGGAAGCAGCAAACATCCCAAGAGAACGGTGGGAAACTTCTGCTGCCCTTCTAACTTTTTCAGTCCGAGCACTGCTTCATGGCCTACTGCCCTCAAAAAATTGCCAGTCGAAAATAAAAACAAAAACAAAAACACAACAACATGTTATTCAAGTAACTTTATATTAACTCATCGTGTCATCTTTCTACCCTAGTTCAAGGACTACACCCATCAACCCAATTAGGGATTGCACAATTTTTACACATTCTAAACACTCTCCATTGAAAGATTAGACTCATATCTGCTTACATGACACCATGTTACCAAGCATGTGACACAGCAACATCAATAAGAGACAAAGTAGCACTGCGAGCATAATGGACAGCTCCATAGGATGAGAGGTGCAGGCAGGCAGCACTCACATTGAAGTCAAGAAGAGCATCCATCTGATTCTGGATGATGGGGATGGTCTTCAGGAGTTTCTCCGTGTTCACCGTCCTCATAACTCCATCCGACCTTTTTTCAGAAAAAGATAAAGGCTTTTACAACCACATGACATCAGACCCAGTTACCAAACATGAAGAATGACACGATTCTTCCCACCCCAGGGCCAGGACTGGGACGGGAGGTGGGGGGTAGGGGGGTGTTGATAAATTCTTGGGAGTGAAAATCCAGTCATAAATAACGCAAATCAGTCACCAGAAGTGCGATAGGAGCCATACCCTCTTTTTACTTTCGTGAAGTCAAAAGCAACTTGGCGGTAAGACACGGCCTTCTCATTCAGGTAGCGACTATACCTTCGAATGAAGGTGGACATGTCATAGCCTGTGAAGGAAAAAAAGCAGCATTTCTAAAGGGAGTGTGCAGTTCTGCTCAACTTCCATAGTGGTCAAATCAATGTTAACCCACTTATCTGTTAGTTAAATAAATAAAGATTCTAGTAAAGAACACCATGTACTAAAGCGTCATCCCTATACGGGCACCCTGCGCCTTCCACCAACAGCCATGACGAGTCAAATTTGATTTCATTATCTAGAAAGTTCCATTATGCCAAGAGCTTTTCCATATGCTACATACACATAACACGTCAGCAATTAATCGACTTGCCTTCATTGCTACGTCAAGAATTCCACATGTGTAGTTAAAAGAGAAAAAAGAAGTATAAAACCACTATAAAAAGAATACTAGTTTGTTAAGTAGTAACCTCAATTCAAAGGCGATACAAGCCTGAAGGCTCTCCACAGAATTCTCTCTCAAGTATGCAAATATTTGGCAGGGATTAGACATGATGACATTCCTTACCTTGTAACCCACTTTTGTCCAAAAAATTGCTGAGGTTGAATAACGTGTTTCTGGAGGCCAAGTACTGAATAAACCTCTGCAAAGGACAAACACATAGTGAGGTCTCTGTTTCATAGTCAGCTTTAGGGATTCCAAATGACACTGACTCGGGTAAAGACACAGTAAGTGCTTTGTTATAACTGCTGAGCATTGACAGGAATTGGACATTAAAGTGACACTGACACATTCAGACGAAACAACCTTCTTCAATCTCATGGCTAATCGGTTTCAAGCCTGAAAGCTTTTGGAGAGTTAATCTGAGTAGTGCCAATCACAGAGGCAAAAAGCTATTTGAATGTTTAATGCAAGGAGGCCTAATGCAAGGAGGCCAGAATAAAAATAAATCTTTTACCTCGTTGCCATAGACCATGAGGTGATGTGTTGTGATGAGCGACTTAAAGACAACCACCCAGCTGGTGTTGGTGGTCCTCTCGAACAGCGTGTCGGCCAGCTGGGGGATGTTCACATTCATCTCATTGGTGCACTGAATCAGATCTGCAACAGGAAACACACAAGAAGAGTCAAACGTGCAGCGCATGTTTAGCATTTAGAGTTTAGCATGTATGCAGTCAGCAAGCACATCCACTCACACTCACTGCTACATACTGGATCTGTTCTCCACACATGCAAACAGTCTGCACATTACTGTGCTCCGTCTTTGGGCCTACGGGCCCAGTCAGGCTCAGGGCAAAGCTTACAGGACAGATAGTCTCCACGCAACCATTTCAGCCACGCATGAGTCAACACCCGTCACTACCGTTCTATAGAAAATGGGCTTCATAGGCAGGCTTGAACACATACAGGACAATTACCAAAAGCTGGGGGGTATTCCAAGAGAGTAGTTAAGTGGTAAACCTGGGTAAGTTGGTAAAGCTGGAGGAAGTGGTAAATGAGGACTCCCGGCTCTTCTTTTATTTGGGGGTATTCCAAGAACATGGTGAAGTGATAAACCACTACCTCTGGCTTAACTTAACCTGGTTTGTCAATTAACCACCTTTTTAGAATACCCCCCAGAGAATATTCAAAAACATACAAATGACCAATAAATAATAAATAACAGAGCACAAAATGTTAGGTTAGAATGTAGATACTGTTCAGTTGCATTCATCCCTACTAAGCTAGCTATAGTGTGAAGTTCCTGAGAAGTTCATTTGCCTTAGTTGACATTGCGTGTCCTGCGATGTGACCATCTGAGTATAACATTAACCGATGAAAGTACCATGTGTACCACAACTTCAGGACAAATAGAAATGCAACGTTTAGCTGTGTAAATGCAAATCAGCTGTGGATGTAAATCAATATTGGCTCTTAAAAACAAAATCAAGTGGAACAAACAAATGGCATATACGCCACATCTACGCATCAAGTTCAGGTGCAGACATCATTGTTTGTTTAACTCAAGAGCCAACCTCAATAGCATAACAAATTAGAAGGGAGGCCGCTAGCAAGTTCTCAACATATGCTGACACTTAAGAGTTATTCAGTAACTTTAATCACTTAACTAAGTGATAAAATGGATCGGTTAAGTTTAGAGTGAAGTGCAGGATCACACTACTGTAACTGTACTGTCTGAGGAATACATGAGCTCCATGAACACTCTACAGTACCTGTACAGACTGAATTTCACATTTACTCATTAACAAAGACCACGCATGTGACAACAAAGGCCTTTCAGACCTGACAGAAAGGAGCCAACTGGGGTGATGAGTTTGCGTGAGTGTGTGTGTGTGTGTGAGGGGGGGGGCCTGAGCGGCATGTACACATCAACAGGGTTATACATCACATCAGTAGACAGGTGAGACGCATCTAAATAGACCAGTCTAGAATAAGGCATGACAGGTGGACCTCTAGGGCAATTGCATATGAATTACATTCTCCATAATGCACAAAGAAAGTGGACTTTAGGCTGCGTCCAAGTGTAGAAATGATTGAAAGGAGATTCTACTGACACTGTAAGGGGCTTTCAGTGCTTTTGTAAATATTCTGGATGTCGAGGCCTACCACAAGGAAAGCAAACAAAAAGATTAGGGAAAAAAACAAACAACCAAACAAAAAACACAACTCTTCACATCTCAACCATACCCACTGCTTTAACTCAACGATCATTAGAGTTCTACTACAGCGAGCATAGAAGTCTTTCCTTTTGCAGTGGCTGATGTCTGGCTCGGAATGAATACTTCTACTAACGTCACTGGCTCCCATGATGGGGAAACCTAATATTTCTCCTGGAATTGTGGGTGGCAGCGGTCAATGATTACTCGATACGCAAAGAAATGACAAGTAGCCTAGGAGTCTGGCTTCGTTGGAGTGAATCATTCTATTTGCATCAAGTATATCCCATGACATATAAGGGTCCAAACAACACAGCACAATGAGGTCATAAGCCATGTGGATTTCTCATCATGTCGACATCATCCACCACTCATCAGGGAAGACTGGCAACGCATTTTCTACAAGACTCACCAGGCATGATGGAGTCTAAGGTATGCAAAGGGAAAGAGAACCAGCAAGTCTCAATAAAACTTGGCATGCATTAGAACACGGTACACATGCTAAAAGGGGACATGGAGAAGTTGATATAGCCTACCGGTAACTAGTTTGTTCTCTAAAGAACACACAGAGAACATGAGCAGTGTTCTAATTCTGAAGGGCTTTAGAACAAAAAGACATCCAGATGAGAAGAAAACAATGACATCATTCAGACTGAATGCGCAACCCTGAAGGGCCACCTGCTACTTCTCCAAGAGCGACCATGAGCGAGGAGGCACCGTTTGTACACATCAAAACCTTTCTGTGAAACCCACTTCACCAGTTCAAAAGATGCAAAATCCAACAGGAGGCAGCTCCTCAAAGACTCAGACACAATAAAGCACAATAAATTGTGATATTTGGCTTACAAACCCACCCTTTTCCAAGTGCAAGATTTCATCAAGCCTAGCCAACCCATACCCATTACATTAGAGCCTCAGACCATATTTCACACCAATGTTCTCCTTCTAGATTAGCTTTTAAGCAAAGACTGTCTCCAGGTCCCTGTGAAAAGCTAGCTTTTGAACCTCTACTCATTGAAGGAACCAACTCCATTCTGAAGCAAACTCAGCATAGCCTACTTCACAACACAAATCAGATGGCTATACTGCCATCAATAGATCTAGACTGATTCAGGCCAGTCCATGAATGATGAAAAAGGACATTTAATCTGCTCTACAAAGGTAGGGTTGTGCAGTTAAGTTGATGTAATAAAGCCACATTTGTCCATACTACACCTGGACAAAGAAAAAGAAAAAGAAAACTGAAAGATGTTAACCATTAATCCAAATTGGGCGCTGCAATCAGCCCAGAGCTCTTGATGACTGGAGACCTTCCCTGCACATGTGTGTTGCATGTGCTGTATTCAGCTAATGGTAGACAAGTGCCCAGCACACTGTCTGTGAGACTGCTCTCCCTTTCAGGGACCAAGCTTACTGATGAGGTACCAGTCTAGCGAACAAAAAAAGATGGTGCAACACCACAGAGATGTCTGACGAGTCCTGCAATTCAAGTAGGCTATTTGAAAATGAAGCCAACCAATCCGACAACGAGGTCTATTATACTCATCAGAAAAACAAAAAAATATATATATACATATTAACAAAACCTGACTCAGTAATACATGAGATTCATTTGATGCAATTTCTTTTCAACTACCAAATGCCCGAGTTGCAATTTTCCAGCAATTTAAGCCTTTCTTGACCAAACTTCATGCTTGCATGTCCCCATCTACCAATCTTTCCTTTAGAAATCCTCTAACATTTTTTTCTTGTGTGGTAACATCCTGTTGGCTGTTTACATTTCAAGCAGCGAACAGATGACAAGAATGCAGGAAATGCTTTTTCCTTCAGAAGCTCACCCAATCAGACAGAATCTCAAGCGCAAGACCCGGGGGTCACAGTAAACAGTCTGCTGCTGGGTGCCTCCCAAGCCAATCAGACTCGGAGTGACTCAAATGCATGTCAAAACTATTCATTAGCCGCCCTTGCAGATCATACACTGAACTTCATACAGTATGTGGCCACTGTAAAGTGCACTTCCTTCCAAGAAATGATTTCATACGGAGGTGCTAAATACAGAGAACATGGAACCTTCAAGTCAACCCATGGAAACATTCCAACAAGGAAGTAAACGCAGACAGAACATGGTAGGCAGGGAGCTGCGATCATTTTAGTTCATGATTCACCTATGAACACTTATGCAACGAGCGTTTGGAGTGCACTTAAATGCTCGTGGATACAGTAGCCTGGTGCTAGGAACACACCCAAGCCTTCCCCATATAGACGAGGCCCTATATCTGTACTCCGAGACAGAATCAGCTGGTCAGCATGGCTGCTCGTACATTGTAACCTGTTCACCTTACATACAGCCGGTAACAGTATCCCATCTCCCCATAAGCCCTAAAAACAACCCCCTCACTGAAGAGGAGCCTGGGCAAAGCAATGGGGAGGACCGGCCTCTCACTTTTTAAAATTGTGATAGTGCATCTAAAGAGCTTTTCACCGTTATAGTGGGCTCCATTCAGCGGCGGCACAAGTGTGTCAGCACTCCTTTTGAGTGATTGTCATCCGACGCCGCTTCAGTCACATGCTCCAGTTCTGCTTGGGTTCTGAGCGAGTGCATGTGCGCTGGTGGCAACTGGGCCCGGCTAGAGCACAAAGGCATCAGAAACATGCTCCAGCCTCCCTCACATGACCCACTAGGGCAGTGAATTACTGGGCCAAGAGGCCCTGGCTGGAACTCAATAAAAAAAAAAATAATAAAAAAAAAAGGTAGCCTACATGACAAAACAAAGAGGCTACTTACAGTACTTTTATTTCTACAAAACCAGGCATCTCACCTGTGATCGACATCTAAATGGTAAAAGGTGTCCAGACTTATTGCTACATGACCTCTAATAAAATCAAATGGGTGGAATGAATAGAAGGGGAAAGGCCATGTGTATCCTACAAGCTCAGCAAAATGTAAGACTACAGATATTGAGGAACTGAATCTAGGCCTAAAGTCTAAAGTAAGACCGCTGTTAAGTTTGAAAACCACAACCTTGAGGAATTTGAAAACACTACTTCCTTATCGTAGCCTGCATTGTGAAAACAATATTTTCTAAGTATTCTTAGCATTGATGGCATTCTTCAGAAAACGTATTAAAAACAGGAGTCGTTTACAGAAGCAGACAGCACTGAAACCCACCAACAACCAAAGGGAAAGCACTGGTTCATAGTGTGGAAGAAGAGCCACTCACCACCAGTGACCTGACCACACTCTGTGGCTTTGCCCCAGTCATACCACACACACACTAGGCCACAGATCAGAGGACCCAGGCGTATTTCAATCAGGTAGTGGATGTAAGTGGATGTAGTTTATTGTATATTTAGGTCAAATGGCGAAACCCAGTTGTGCTGCCACAACTAGACTGATGCAATCTTGCATGGATGGTAAACTTAGCCACTGATGTAGACAGACGTCTGCTGTGTAGTTTGTACAAACAGCACTTTCAGAGATATCAATTCCTATTGCAAAACTTGACACAGCTCCATAGATGTGTGATTCTACAAAACACCTCGCACAGCATTAACAACCACCCATGAAGAAAGCTCTTCTATATCAACTGCTTAAAGATGGTGGACCGTTACTGGCAACTTTGGTAACTTTTTCACCAAGGTACATGCAATATCTTTTTCAAGGTGGAAGATAAGTTAAAAGCATATCATGTTACATTTAACATTAAAAGAGGTTAATTGGGTACTGTTGACTAAAAAAGAAAGAAGATGTTCTGCCTTTAAACACCTGTTATTGAGGACTGTGTGAATGACAGGGTAAAAAGCAACTTGGCGAGGCTCAGACCCAATAGGAAATGTCACTTGTAATCATGTATTCACAAACACAACGCAAGCGCAACTAGAATGCTTGCACTGCCCGGAAGCCCAGCCCAAATCAAAAGACCTGAGACTGTGAGCCATATCTCATGTTCGAATCAAAGGGTGGGAGGGGGATAGTCAAGACCAGCATCTATTTTTGTACAAAAGGAAACTCCAACACAAGAGCACACAGCCACTCTGAAATACCTACACGCGTCGTCACATTCCTTTTTTGTGCTCACAAGGGCTAGACAACAGAACAAGTATTGAGTAGCCCACTCTTTAGCCAGAGCTAGGAGCCCCCTACGCTTGCATGATTAGCGGTGAACGACACACACTTCTGTTTTTAAATACACCAAACTCAGCCTATGACATTTCTTCTTATGTTGCCAGGGCTAAATATAATCTCGCAGAGGAAATCAGCTGCACATGGCTGTAGCCACACACCATTAGTGTGTATGTAAATAAGCAGTGTTGGGTGAGAAGCTCTTGATGTGGTAACATTCTGAGCCTGCACCCAACTCTGACTCCGGCGCCCTGATCATCCAGAAATAAAAGTACACAGCACAAACAAGCACATTTTGCTAGAGAAACTTCCATGGAAGGCAGGATAAACTTTTGAGATGGTGTTGGCACTTCTTTTACAAGCACCATAAAGGCGGTCACAGTCTTTCAGGACAAAGGCCACAGCTGACAATCAAAGACTTGCTTGAGAAAGAGAAACTGAAGTGAAATATTCTTCGAGAAGTCAGACCTCTGATAAGTCTTAAAGGTCAGAATAATGACGCTCCAAAACTGATGGGAAATGTTCAGTTTGATGGACTGCAGCATGATGGAATTGTCAGACATCATGGCTAGGACACTATTCATTGTAAAAAGTAGCAGTAAATGATGTGTCAAATCGACACAACAGAAAACAAAAAATTAAATAAGCAGTTCAGTGCTTGTATGACTAAAATTAACCTGTACATAAATTTGATAGAATGTTGCCTTCAAACATGTCACATTAAACATCAGTCTGTCAAATGTTTTTTTCCAGCTAAGGTGGTTAGAGGAAAATTGTGTCAAAATGTACAACGATGTCACACAGAACAAAGGTCACTAAACTTTTGAGATTTCATCAGTCCCCTTTCGTGTCAGATCAAACTAGTTCATGTAAAAACAGGCAAATGGCTGCATGAACCATAAGTGCACTGAATGTGTTAGGGAGCCTCTGTGAAGTCCTACAAATTCTTTGAATATCAAGACTGGCAGTCTGTTAAACTAACTACCATCATCAAAGGAAGACTAAACCTGGCAAGAGGTGTTTCTTTATAAGAACATTTAGCTATCTTTGAATAGACCTACATAACTAGATATTATGAACATTGTAACACACAACAGATGGAGAACTGGGCCATCTGAATGTAGTTAATTATTTGTTAGGCTACGTTAAATCTGGGGAGGGGGCAGAATGTGAGCAGCTGAACCGTAATCCAGTTAATCGCATCGTTTACGTTGTGTTCTGGCTACCTGTTAGGAACCATAAATGCCTTTTGTGGGGCTGGTAGTAGTAACGTTGGCTGACCCGTCAAATTTCCTTCACGATCAGACGTCAGTCGAGCAAAGGAAAACGTCTACAATTGGGGTAGCTGCTACAGACCTAGAAAGTTGGCAAGCTAACAAATACTACGCCAAAGACTAGCCTGTTATTTAGGCCTCAGCTGGTCGAACCTTCATACAAAAGGCAACACTGAAACATGTCAATGGGAACACACTACATCTCGGAAGGAAGCAAGGAAGACGTAGATCGCAACATTGTATCAATTAAGGATGTTGATAATGTTACTTACAATCCAAATGTTTCTTTTTTGGCCCCATAATTTCGTGCGTGGTTGCCTTGCACACCGTTTTAGACACCGCAGACCCGGTGACACTGTGTTGGGCTGCAGTTATCCTGTCCGTTATGCTTTGTCCAGACATCTTCTGTTTTCACCACACAACCTGCTAAGGCGAAGTTAACGTTGAGTGAATCCGATGGTACTACTATTGTCCTCTTGGGCTTCCACGGTTCCAGCACTTGACACTGGAAAAAGAATGAAAAGACGGACAGAGATGAAATGGCTAACTGGTAGCCAGAAATCTAGCCACAGACACTTTTGTAGTTACACAAGGCTATTTCACAGTAGGCAATATTTACAAAGCGTAAGGCGAACGGTGAATATGTCGGCCTACCCAGTGAACTCCTTTCTGAAGAAATCGTCCTCTCAGAACCCCTCTCTCATACACTCTCACTCTTCCTCTGTCCCCCCTCCTTTGGTGTCCTCCTCTCCGTGTTCGCCTCCCCCTGCTGGGTTTAAAAGGACCGGAGGCTTGCAGGAAAATGGCGGGTCTGCTTCCTCTGTGTAGTCCTCGTAGGCAGTCGGACGGTGGAGCCTCCCAAGGTTTGGGTGGAACTTAGTGTAGCCCATTGGTGTAGCCCAACCAAAGTGCACTGCACATTTGAACAGACTAAGCAGTTGTTTTTGTTTTTCAAGACAAATTGATAAATTTGCTAGTTCCTGTTTTCATCGTGATGAAGGACTGTGTGATGAAACCTAACGTGTTAAAAATGTGGGAATAGTGGCTTTACATGTAACATGTTTAATTGAAAATAGTAATATCACTGCTGACAAAGGTCTTCTGTAATTTTGATCATGGCGTTTGTGGGCTTTTATGTATGTCTTGGCATGATCAGCAGGTGGAGTCTGGGTGGTGTTTTATCAAAATAAAACATTGCACCTTTTAAGGATAGGCTAGGCTATAAATAAATATTAGCCTAAATAAAAGACCTAAATGCTTGGCCATATACAACAGTTTTTTCTTTTCAAGTCTAGTTATTGGCCCATATTGAAATTCACATTGTATCATAGCAGACTATATTCTGCAGAAGGGATGGGCAGTTTATGGCTGCATTTTTTTTCTTCACAAATTGCCAGATGGGTGACCCAGCCCAATAATAGCCTAATAGATAAGGGGTAAAATGGTCTTGCAACTTGTAGACAAGCACATATCTTTCATTTGTGCTCTAGAATATGGTCAGGAAAAATATTTTACCCTTTTTGATTTGAGTTAGGGTTTCCAATGAAATGTTTCAGCATATCATATAACATCCAAGACCACAGAAACAATTGAATTTGACAAACTAAAAATGGGCTAGGCCTACTACATTGAAATTGCAGTCTACCTGTAAACGTTGGCAAACTGGGAAAAAGGTGACACCTACTGGCAAATAGTAGTAACTCGTCTCATCAACTAGCAATGAGACAATAGAAGTTTAACAGATAAAATGCTTTTGATGCCTGCAGTTTGCAAGATTCTGACCAATTGTAATATCAGGTTTATGTAATACAACTCTTTATAGAGTAGCATCTGGCCTAATCTGTATTTTAATCACCTGGACTGGTGCCAGATTTGTTCCAGACCCATGAGTAATTGGAAATGCTGGCTTGGTAAAGACAAGAAGATATAATTTTACATTACATTTTGTACATTTTTCCTATTTTACCAATTCTGTATGTTTAGTCTGAAAGTAATATTCTCACTCTTTTTGCAATGAACTTCTTCTTTATCACCTTGCATTATGAAGAGTTGTATGTCACCTGCTGTACTCGAGTCCGGTCTCAAGACCTTTTTTTGTCCATGTGAAGAGGTTATTAGTGGACAAAAGTGCAGAAGAGACTAATCCTACAGTATTAACAATTCCCAGTCTAGACTGTAGGTCTTTTTTTATGGTCTTGATCTCGACTTGGTCTCAACTCCTCAAAGACTAACTTGGCTTCAGCAATGTTTAAAAACCAACGGTCTTGGCTCAGTCTTGACCCTGAAGATTCAATCCTGACACAGTCTCAACATAATGTACACTCACTCTCCACTTTATTAGGTACACTTTGCTAGTACTGGGTTAGACCCCCTTTTGCCTTCAGAACTGCCTTAATCCTTTGTGGCATAGATTCAACAAGGTACTGGAAACATTCCTCAGAGAGTTTGGTCCATATTGAC
>JASCQY010000388.1:11394590-11408429 GCA_030264315.1 Sardinella tawilis | reverse complement strand
CCCCTCCCCCTTGCAAAAATAGAACCCGGAATTGAACGGACGTTGGTTCCTCTCGCTCCGCTTTTACCCTCTCTGCTGGTACTGATGCTTGGAAGCAGTGATGTGGCTTTGTTGTAACGTGGGGGTCAGGCTATTGGGTAGGGTTAAATAAAATAGAGCTAATCTGTTTGTTAACTTGTTCAGCTGTAGCCTATTCCACTCTTATGACTCCTATTGAGTAATAAAAGGGCACAGATGGTGCCAGATTTGGCTCCATTATTTAGGTGGCTTGGGTTAGTGGTACTTTGCCGATACTCTGACTGTTACGATTTGTGTGGAGACCCATGTTAGACAGAAAGAATGTGTGTTTGCCTGCCCATGGTCCTGCGCCAGTGGGGTTGTCAGAGAATCTCTGACGGAGATGCAGTACAGTCAGTGACTGGGCACTCTTCCATGGCTTTAGCAACCGCTATAAGACCTTAGACTGACTACTGGCTTTCGTGCTGCAAAGTGCTGTCTGTCGAAGCTTTTGATGCTGTCTAGAAACGAGTTAGCTGGGACCACTTCCAAATTTCTGTTACGCAATGTGTTCGCACCAGGGGATGTGTGTGCAGGGCCACCGCTGATTTTTGAGGATTAGGCTGATTGAGCTGCTTTTTGAACACACCTTCTGTGAGCTGGGCTAACTGAGTGCTTAATTTGTTTATAGGGTATTGTTAGTACACTCACTCTCTCTCTCTCTCTCTCTCTCTCTCTCTCTCTCTCTGTGTGTGTGTGTGTGTGTGTGTGCGTGTGTGTGTGTGTGCGTGTGTGTGTGTGTGTGTGTGTGAAGCCTGTGTTTATGGACCCAGCATGAGCCCATGTGGAGACTAGTCTGTCACACAGTCTGGAAATCAGAGCTTATTTATTCAGATTGCATGGTCTGGGTAATCCCCCCCCCTCCCCCCTCCCACCACTACCTCCACACATACATGCTAAAACACACACACACACACTCATAGTCAGCTGCACCTGTAGCTTTGACACGGTTTGGCCCCTGCGCTGCCACTGAGTGTGTATGTGAGTGAGGAGTGAATGCTCTTAGCACATGCACTGAGGCCTAGCTAGTAGCACTAGCACCACTATATGAAGCAGAAGGTCCACCACAGAGAAAAGAAGGCGGAATGCCCCCCGTATGGCCATAGACAGATGGACCTTAAAGTACATGCTTAATCCCTATGTGTAGTGGCACATAGAAGTGAGTATTCTCTTGCCGCCTTTAATGCTATTGCGTAATAAGTTTGTTTTTTATTCCCTTCATTTCTTTGCCTTTTGTGTTGTGTTGACTCCTGCTGCTTTTCATTCAGCACAGTAAGTTGTTGTCCCACATCAAGCTGTGTGGGGCTGCCCAACAGAACCTCGGATGTACCCACTGCCTGTAGTTGTGGGACAGAACTATGGCGTAGACTTTGTTTGCTTTGCACCGCTGCCGTGAACGGACACAACAAAACCCATGAGGCTTAAGATGTGGTAGGTGGAGTGACATAATATTGCTTTTTCAGGTATTAAGACAGCTGTTGTCCCGTTTGTAGTCAGTCATTGTTTTGTTTTGTTTTTTCTCCATATTTATGTAATTAGGACAGTGCACTTATTTTGATAACCTGGTGACAAAGGATTACTGATGAATACTTTTGAGGAATGAGCGGAATTTATAGAAATATCAGGAGACGGCAGGATGTCACTGCTGATGTGTGGCATGCGTGGGGATTTGCCCATCTGTATCCCAGTGGGCCCCAGAGGAAGGATGCTTACAGAGACCCCAGCATCTGTGGTCCAAGCTCACAACTGACAGCATTACAGTGCATGAAAATACACTGCTGTGATCTGTCACATTATTTATCGGTTTTATTTATCTGTCCCTTTATCCCAGCCAGGTTTCTAGGGAGAGAGTTAGGCTTGTGTGTTAGACCTAGGCACCCTTTTGACCATGCAAGACTTCTCATGAGTGGTTTCGTTGTTTATACCTTGTCTTACCTCTCAGGCTACCTGTTGGAGCTTCCTGATTTAGTCCTTGGAACTTGGAATATTGTAAATTGCAATTTTTCAAAAAAAAACTTCCCATGGATTTTTTTCTGGAAAGTTTATGATAATTCACCGGAAGTTTCCCATCCCTTTGCAACCCTTATTAGAGCAATCTTCAAATCAAATCAAATCAAATATGTGGCTTGGATGGGTAAGACCTGGGCAGATCTCACTTTTAAGCTTCCTTTCACAGGCAAGCTCATGGTGGGTATGGTTTTTAGAGGAGTTGACTTGTGTAATGAATCATACTGTACTCTTTCACTTTTTGCAAAACACTCGATAGGGATATGTTTAATTCCTGGTGGGTGGGAACTTTGTTTGAAAACTACTGGGTCTGCCTTTAATTTGTCTTCACTGATTGGTCACTAGAATTTCTAGTTAGTGAATCCGATGTCACCCCAGAGTACCATGAGTCGCATCATACTGTAACGAAATAAAATATTGAGCGGTGGTACTGTGGTGGCATTAGCCTGCTCACTGATAGAGACCCACTGGAAGGGAAAGTCTGCATTGCGTGACCTCATTGGCCCCATTGTGACCTGCATGTAGCGGCCAAGAGTCTTAAATACCGTCCCAGTAGCACTGCCCCCATACCACCATTCGCCCAGCCCAGGCCTACACTCCACTCCAACCTGCCCACACGACCTGTCTTACAAGGGCATGTTTACATGAGGGGTGTGTGGCTTTAGAGCACACACATATATATACACACACACACACACACACACAAATAATGGGCTTTCTTTCAGCTGTGCGGTGCCGTGGTTAAGCACATCACCAGACACAGGGCTGCATTAGAAATCAGCTGTCGTGTGTGAGGGATGTCAGCCGGGGGGGCGTAAGGTCATTGTCTCTATTGGAAGGGAACAGGAGGCCTCCCCGTTTGGTGGGATTAAGGCTGGCTGCTCAGATGCTGCTAGCGCAGGCATCTGGCGCCTCCTCAGAGCAGGGCAGAGCAGAGCACTGGCGCACTACAAGACGGAGGCAGCAGACAGTGTTTGTCATGTCCATGGAGACACAGGAAGTGTTACTACACTGTAAGTCATCTTGTTACTCTTTTTTTTTTTTAATTTACGAAAACTTTCGAGGTTTGCCGACGGCTACACGGATGTGTTTTCCGTTGCGTAACATGGAAGAGAAGAGAGTCTGGTGAACTTTTCTGAAACTATAGTTAGCTTTTTTCCCTTCCTCTTCTTCTCCTCCTTCTTCTTCCTTGCTAAAGCTCTGTGGGTCTCTGGAGCTATTGTGCCCCAGCCGGCTTGCTGAGTGTTGGATTTGCATAAATTTAAGTCAGGGTGGCGTGATTTACTTTGTTCGTCTCCACTTAGAGAGAGGGGCTCATGGAATGGGAGAGAGATTTGTGTCTTTTTCAAGTGTCGAGCTGTCTTGGCTGAAAAGGCATGAACTAGATTTTGCGCCTCTATGTTTGGAAACATGGATACTGTTATATGAGCGAGCACCCTTAATATGTTATCTTGGATGCATGTATTTTATTTATGAAGTTAAAATGTTTTAGACATTGTAATCTTACAATTCTCATTATAATCTTATTGTAATCTTACAATTGCTTGTTGGTTTGCTCAGTACAGTGGTGCTGTGGTACCAAATTTTCTTACCTAGGCTTTTAAAAAATGAGAAATTAATGTGATAGAATCATTTTAGAGCAAGTTTAGTGTGAAGTCACAGCTCCTCAATGGCAATGCCATATACCAGCTTCTGTCATTTTAACCATGGTCGATAATTTCATGTCTTAAAAATGTCAGTTGCGACAATGAGTGGATCAGAACTGAGAGAATTTCCTAGCGATAAAATCTTGAGTGAGAGAGAGAGTGAATGACTCACAGTAGTGATAAAATGCTGCCTGTAGTTAGATGGAAGGCCTGCCGTGGATTTTAGTGAAGTTTCACCGTCCAGTGATTTACAATGCGACTCTGTCCGCATACCAGTTCAGCTGTGTCAGAGGCAAAAACCCAGTCCATAGTACTTGTGTAGGCTGCTCTTGAGTTGACATAAATATTTAGGGGCCTGTTCACTATCATACTCTATGTAGGACTGGCAGGACTTCAAACAGGTTTTTTTTTTTCCCATAGCAGCCTGGCAATGAACGCAGTCGCCATTTAGATTTTAGAATGTCATTTAGACTTTAGAATGTCATTTAGAATTGAAAAAGGGAGAAAAGCATATGAGGTGGATTTCCACCATTAAAAAACAAAATAGAACAAAACAAAACATTGAGTAGTTTAATTACAATGTGGCTGAAAGTGAAAAAGTAGAATCGGCTCCATCTGGACTTTTCAATTATGCTGTTGCATCCATTATGCCCTCACTTTAGGCAGTTTGTTTCTCTCATTTATTGCAAAAAAGTGTCAAACTGTCATCAATTTACTATTGTCCCAAAGTCCAGTCCAACGTCCTTTATTTCTAAAGAATGAAGTAGCAGAATGACATTTTGTCTTGCAAACATGGCTTATGCTTAAGCTTAATTTTTTATCAAGTTGGTGTGGAAGTCAATAACTGAATGCTGCTGTCTGAGACCTTAATGCATCAAGCCACAGCTACAGGCTACATTTTCACGAGCTGGGCAGTGTTAAAGCTGTTCTATTTCTATGTAGGCTCCTTGAGTGAGGGCTTCATCTAGCCATCTCTTTGTTCTGTCGGGCTGAACAAGCTGTTGCTCTCAGCGATGGCAACATACAATTACAGCCGTAAATTCACAAGTCAGACGACAGATTCAAATTTTGGAGTTTCAGATCTTTGGGAGGAGTAAGTTTCTGGCCGCACATCTTTGCATTGGCACTGTGGTGTTTTTAGAATAGCATTGGAATGGCACTGAATTGGTGTATCTGTTTTAAAAATATAAACGCATGTAAAATGAGCTTGAGAGTGGCACTGCTTACACAAAAAGGTCATTGATAGAGACCTGTTATTAAAAAATTTGCAAACAAACACTTATGTATTTAACAGGTGCAGGCGGTCATGTCCTTAGAGTATCTAATCGTTACAACAATCCTCTGCCTTTCATCAGTTTAATGGCCATTCTGGGCTTATAAATTAAAGCCCAATATCGGGACCGGCAGAAGGAATGTGATTATGTTGCTGGACTCAGTGCATGACCTCCTGTGTGTCGCCCAGGGAGAAGGACTTAGCCCGAGGACTTACCATTTTGATTTTGGGTGTATTATTCAGATGTATTGCAAAAAAAATGGTTGCCAACAAATCAATTTAATAAATTGCCCCCATTTCATTTGGGATGCGGCCAATGGAGTACTTATGATGGGTTATAATCCAAAGCCCCATTTACAGAGGGGATTGAAACCAGGAAAGGGTGTGTGTGTGTGTGTGTGTGTGTGCGTGCGTGCATGCATGCATGTGTACTTGTGTGTGTTTCTGTGGTTTCCTGCAGATAAACTCACAGTCTTGTCTGTGTGTGTGTGTGTGTGTATGTGTGTGTGTGTTTGCTTTTTTTTTTCTTTGGCTTAGATATCCAGGAGTTTTATGAAGTGACGCTGCTGAACTCCCACAAGAGCTGTGAGCAGAAGCTGGAGGAGGTGAACCACATGGCAGAGAAATGGGAGAGCCCCAGCACCGGCTCGCCCACCCCAGTGCTGCACCATGCCCACCCCGCACAGGAGGTTAGACCCCCCCCCCCCCCCCCCCCCTCTCCTCCCAACAATCTGCACAGCACACAAACCTAGCCCTGAAAAACTCTGAACAGCTAGGACTGACCTCCACACATGTGTTGTCATGTGTAGGGACAGAAGCGGTCTCGTTTCATGCTTTATATATTTATATATTTATATATTTATATATTTACAAAGCCAATAACAAAGTCGCAGCAGCATAGTGATGTAGTACTGTATTTACAAAACTCTGTAGAGTTTGTACTTAATCAATAGCCTCAAGTGTCGCAATATGTTAGGTTGGGTAGACCCTGTTTATTTAGTGTAATTGATATTGACATAAACAAGAGCATGTTGGGTGAAGCAGTAACCATGATTCACAAAATCTTTCTACAAATATTAAGAGCTATGATTCACGAATGCTCCACAGGTCACTGTGGTTAATACTCACATCTTGCATAACGTATACATGTGCTGTGTCTCCTATGACTATTGAGCCTGAGGCTCAGAGGCACGGAGGGGAGTGCAGCACTTAGTTTAAAACTGACCTCCTTTGGATGCCCTGTGCTTACATGGATTTACCTCAGCACTGCCCCAGTGCTGCTCTCCCTTTGCCCCACGAGAGGCCATCCTGCCTGCAGAGGTCTTGCCCATTTTTGCACAAATGCACAATTTTCTCCTCCTATATGTTGATGAATGGAGGGGCCCTTTGACCTGTCGCAGCCCCTGTACCCAGCCTGTAATGGGCCTGAAGTCTGCTCGTCGTCGGCGTGTTTAGAGGAGCTGCCCGTGATCTATGGGTCCCAAGCAGGCCGGTGACATTCTAATTAAATGAAACGGATGGCGCACCGGACTGGTTGGGAATACAAAAAGCCGTATTTATAAAGTTGAGGGGGGAAAAATTGCATAATTTACCCTGCCTCTCTCAGACACCATCATAATGCATAATCATAATAGATGTCAAATAGAAGTTTTTGTGCCAAGAAAATGGTTGTACAGGGTTATAGTAGCTTGTGCTTCATTGTAAGCAGGCTATGGCTTACTGTTTTTTTTTGTTATTGTTTTTTTTGTAAAGCCTTATTACACTTTCTATAATTCAACAGTTTTATGAAATTTCAGACATGCATTAATTGCATCATATCAACTGTTGCTATTTGTGTTTTTTTTTTTTTATGTCCTTTGTATGAGACAGAGTGAATTTGCAGGTTTTATTTTGTGTCCATCCACTAGGGGGAAGCTAGCTCTTTGTGAAAAGTCTCTCTGCAACAACCCATGGTGAGACAGAGGGTGCACCTTCTTATGTTGTTGCTCTAAGTTACCGTCTTTGTGTTCATCAATTCATGCTTGGCCTTCATTGTTGATTAGAAAATATAGTAGTATCTCTTATACTTTAGATGTAGCATCATGTTTGTGCTGTGAGTATAGAATCGGTTATAGTAGCCAATATTGTGGTTTGTGATCCAGACAAGCTAGCTGCTAATTTGTGTGTCTTTAAATAAGTCTGTTGTGGCCTGCAACACTCTGGTTGCCCTCTTGCCAGGGCTCTCTGCGAATATATAGTCTTTAAATCCTTACTGAAGGACTGATTGGCCTGGTATATTTCACACTGGACCAATCAGCTTAGAGAAGTGGATTAGATAATGGCAAAGAGGAAGTGCCGTAGTTTGAAAACCAGTTGACCGTGCAATCCTGGCTGTGGATGTGCAAAGATGTGGCTGTTGGATTGGCTTGATCAGAAGTTATGGATGACCTTTTGGATGTATTTTCTGAAACTTGAGCTGAAAGCCCTAGTCCTCTCAGAGACCTTGTCCAGGGGGAAAGATGTTGTGGCTTCTTAAGCTGCTGGGAGTGGTAAGTCAACAGTTAACTGATCCAACCCCTTTTCAACGCTCTGCAAAACTCTGCTTGGTGTTTGTAAGCAACGCCCCTCACTCAAGCAAATCCCTGCATTGCATGTTAAGACCATGGTGAATGCAGTGAAATATTATGGGATAGCAAGCAACCCTGGGCATATTGTCATGTGTGAATATATCCCATGTGCCTTTGCTAAACTTGATAGCTTGACTTTATTTAAATGTTATGCTCTTGTTTTATAAACACAACCTTGGCATGTAAGGGCTTAGGTTGTAGGGCATGTACTGTGATTGTTTGACCAAGCAAGCAAGTCCAAGTAATGTGTCTATAGTCTAGCCTCAGTCTAGTATCTATTACATTACCTGCTCCCATGAGAGTTGTTAAACAACAATGCTGCATCCTGCCTCTGATCTATCTATCTATCTATCTATCTATCTATCTATCTATCTATCTATCTATCTATCTATCTATCTATCTGTCTGTCTGTCTGTCTATCTATCTATCTATCTATCTATCTGTCTGTCTGTTTGTCTATGGTCTATCTGTCTGTCTATGGTCTATCTATCTATCTATCTCTATCTAACTATCTATCTATCTATCTATCTACCTATCTATCTATCATCTGTCGGTCTATCTGACTTACTACTTATACTTTCGGGTCCAAATACTATTGTTCCACAGCATGTATAATATGGTTACCATAAAGCTGACACTGGAGAAAAAAAAGGCCTCGATTTCCAAAATGCTTTTTTGTTTTAAATTGCTACTTGAGGAAGACCTTTGATCTCTGTTCCCATCAAATCAGTGTTCAGGAAGGGACGTCGGCATAGATGATCACTTTGCTCTAAGCTCGCCTACAGTCAGGCCCCCTCGTTTATGTCCACTTGCACTGACCCCTTACACTTTAAATAAAAAAAAAAGATGCATGCAGCTCGTTTTGTTTGGGCTTTGCGTGTGCACACATAGCAAAAATAGCCCTGGTGGCCATAAAGGTGGATAAATAGTAGGGAGTTAAGTAGCAGGGGATCAACTCAGGGATTAGACAAGTCCCGTGGTGATTGGCAGCCCGTAATGCTGCCGTCTTCTGCCATGCTTCTTGCACCCCTCGGTGACACTCATGTGATGGGCTGGCCTGCAGCAGCCCTCCTCGTCTGTCCATCCGTCCCAGGGAGGCGAGCCCAGTCCCTCTGCACCGCCCGGCCTGTCCAGTCTGGCTAAGCCCCACCGAGCCTCCTCTCCTGGCTCATTCTGTGCTCTTGCATTGCCTTGTGTTATGTAACACACACACACACACACACACACACACACACGCACACACAGATACATACACACGCGCGCACACACACACACACACACACTCGTGAAGAATCAGCAGAAGAGTCAGGGCACGGCTGTGGGTATAGTGTCTGTTTGATTTCACCCCCCTGTCTGCTCATTTGTCTCCTCAGCACGGCGTAATCTGAGGGAATACATGCTGATTGTGGCTGTAATTTATGTCCTACAAGTGAAATACTGTATGTGTGTCCCCCATTCGCCCCGCAATAAACAATACAAATACCAGCCTTTATCATTTGTATTTGTTTATAAGTAGCTTTATGTGAATTCTAGTAGAACTCTGGGCAGTCTCACAGTCGCAACCACTGACTGGCGCTACCAATGTGAACAAATGCATTTCACCATTGTTTTGCCGTAGAACGTTTTTAAACCAAGTAGGTTAGGTGAGGTAATGGTGAATACTTACTTACTTACTTAGGTGCACTAAAACGTGTTGTTTTTGTTCCTCCTCCCCTCTTCCAGCAAACGGAGTCGAGTAGCACAGACTTGAATGAGAAAGCGGAGCAGAGTGAGAGCAGCACAGCCACCGAGGTGAGTCCTGCTGCTCTCCCATCAGCTACACTACAGACTGGGGGGAATGCATTACTGAGGGCCCCACAAGACCACACACACACACACACACACATACACACACAAACACACACTCACTCTCACACACACACACACACACACACACACACACACACACACACACACTCACACACACACACACACACACTCTGTCTTTCACAGGCCCTCTCTCTTACTCATACTCGTACACTCACACACGCTCTCTGTCTCTTTCGCAGACACAGTCTCTCTCACACACTCTCTCTGTCTCTCCCTCTCACACACACTCTTCATGCACTCTCTCAAACACTCTCTCTCTCTCACTCGCACACATACACACACGCACACACATACACACAGAGGTACTGTAGTCTCAACCTCCTTGGGGACAGCTCATTGTTGGCTTTATTTCACACACCTCTGAAAAGGACAGACTCTCAGTTGCTCTGGAGCTGGAATAGCAAATGTCTTCTTTGTGACTGTGGCATTTTAGCATTTGGCACTTTTCTACACTCGGTTGATTTTTTTTTTTTTTTTTTATCTTCAAAATTTGCCATGCAGCAGACATCCTATTTAAACTTGTATGATATTGCCAGAGGTGTGAACACATGTTTGTGTGTGTGGCCGCACTGTGTGTGTGTGTGTGTGGCCGCACTAAACTGAAGTTCTTGATTGCCCTGTAGGAGTAGAGTCTGGAGTGTGTTCTTGCGCACCTGTCTGGTGAGAGCGGTCGGGCGGGCGGCCGTTGCTTGCCGCTGGCAGCAGCTCTGAGAGGTGCAGCTCTGGCACTGCTGTGAGCGCCGCGCTAATTACCGCTCTGGCTTGATCAGCACGGGGGTCCTGCGTTTCTTACAGCCGAGGCTGAGGCAAAGAGGACAGTAACCTCTTACTTCCTCTTCAAGTGCTTCTCACACAGGTCTGTCAAGTGGAGGAGCTGAAAATTGCTTCATTTTGAAGTGCTCGTAGAGCCAGGCTATGTAGAGCATGTCTTCTTAGTGCTTTGGCCAGTGAAAACACACTGATTGCTTCTGGCGCAGACTTGTAGCCCGCGGTTTCAGTGACACCTATTTTGAGTTTTCACGCCAGTCTGTCGAATGAACGAGTTGAAATCTGCCTAATTGTCGTATATTTGTTGTACATGTCAGCAAAAAAAGTCTTGTGCTTTAATGCTTGAGGTCCATGCATAGTTAATGTCATTGATCGACTAAATAATGGAGTCTAAGGTTATCCCACACAAACTTTGAAGTGAAGTGAAGTTTAATGGCCCAGTTGGAGTCATGACTGAATGCATGCCTAGAGGCAGCCATAGCTGCAGTAGTGATAATGGCCATGGTCTTCTGTGATGCATCCGCTCTGGTCTCACTCATGCACTGGCCTATTATGATGGAGGAGCTCAGTGTGTGTGTGTGTGTGTGTGTGTGTGTGTGTGTGTGAGATGGCGAGAGAGCTGCAGTTGAGCTCTTTGGGAGATGTGTTTCCGCTCCCGTGCTCTCCTCGTGATGGGGAAGGTGGCGGGATCAGCGGTAATTGCCAGCAGTCGCCCACACAGTCAGTTCACCGACACCTTCAACGCTTCACACACACACAGGCACGGACATGAACGAACACACACACACACACACAGACATACACACACACACACACCAGCCAGACTTTTACTCTCACACTCCAGGGAAGCTAATGAGGACTGTGCAATAGGCCTGGGAATAGACCTTGGTTTACAGAGTTTCAGGAGGAAAAACTTATTTTCTCTAAATAATAAACTCTTAGCTTGCAAAAGGAAAAAAAAACACTGATATTCTTGATGCAGTTATTGCTACCAATATTTTTTTTTGAAATCTTAACAATACATCACAAGGGCTAACCTCAGATTATGATGAAATATTTCTTCAGATGAAAGTGTAACATAGAGTAAATATCTCATCACGGGTGAGAGCTCTCTTTGACTGAAGAATTGTAGCACCCCTAGGGTGAAGCTAATTTGCTGTGGTAGCACGGATAAAGGGAGAAGGCGCTCCATTGGTTCGGGATCATAAGACTGGGACCCGGCCAGTGTCCTGCAATGGGAGTTGGGGCAGCTCACACTGCACCCTGCTGCAGTGGCACTGCAACCAAGCCAAGCCCTAGCCAAGCCAGAGAGGGGCTGCAGTACTGCTAGCCTCCCCTTGGGCATGCAATGGGGCTACATTCTGTCCAATTGGGTAGAAAGGCAGTAGACTTAGATTGCCTTGAAACAGGCATAGACATAAAGTAGTTGATTGGTATGTGGGTGTGCAGCAAGTTTGGTCAAATTTCTTTGATTAGGGTTAGGGTTAGGGTGAGCACACATAGTCAGCTCACCGACACCAGTTACATTTGATTTATATGACACACACATTTGTAATAGTATAGACTATAGATAATGATGCATACAAACCTACCTGTTCCATGGCCTGAATATAATCTCTCATTCAAATGTATATCTTGGTTTAAAAGTATGGCTTTATTTTGTGGAGCCTTTAACAATATGCCATTACTTGAGATTTAGGCCTACAGGTTTCAGATTGAATGAGGGAAACAAGAAATGTTTAATTTAAACTTGTTTAAACATTAAACTTGGTACAGATATTTGATGGAACCACATAATCGGCCTTTAATGAAATACTGGAAGTTTCTCAAGTCACAGAGGGCATGAATCCAGTGCACGCACATTCACAGAGCGACCATGTCGATATGTGTAAGCATATTGAATTATGCATATTGTTTGGTGTTTGCTTTTTCGTTCTGAAAAAATAGTTCTGCCCTGCGCCATAAATAAGTAATCCTTAATGGGGTGGTTTTTGGTTGAATTGTGGGTATTTATATGCTCAGTATTGGCAAAGAATTCTACTAAAGACCGCATTTTATCTTGGAATGCAAGATGAAACTCAGTTTGAATAATTAACTACATAATACTATGTGTGTAGAGTTTTGTTAGATTTTTTTTTTTATGTCTCAGCAAATGGTGTTCATAGTTCAAAGGGAATGACAACATAATCATCATCATTTAATTAATTTTCATTTTTTGTCTTCACCATTACAGAAATATGGAACCACTGTGTTATACTACATAGTGAGTCTGTGTGTAGCTGTTGATTTCTAGGAAAGTAGGTACTCCAAATCCAGTTTGCTCTCTCCTTTTGAAAAGCATCTGAGCGAAGACCATAAGTCACCTCTGCTCCTCGGGGCTGCTCAAAGGAGAGGGCAGTGCAAAGGAAGTTAAAGAGTTCTGGCTCCATAATGTGATCACAGAAAGCCGCTTTGACATCCATCTGGTGGAAAGCTTAGCAGGTTCCCCATGTCTGCCCGCAGCAGCAGCAGCAGCAGCGAGTGTGCGGCTCTCCGGACATGCACCCAAATGAAAGCCGTGCTAAAAGGGCTGCTGTGTGAGGAAGTGCGGCTTGACGACGTGGTGGGTTTGGACAGAGAGCAGGTAGGGTGGAAATGCTCGGTCGGCCCGCAGGGGGGGGACACGGCGGGAGAGTGTAGATGCTAATGATGAGCTCAGCGCCAGCACGCAGTGAATGCTAAGGTGACTGCTGTTATGTCATGTGGTTTGTGTGTGTGTGTGCGTGTGTGTGTGTGTGTGTGTGTGTGTGTGTGTGTGTGTGTGTGTGTGCGTGTGTGTGTTGCTCTGATGTGACATGATGCCAGAGCTATTTTGTTTTGACCAGGATATGCTCTATTTTGATACCTGTCAGAGGTGTGACATTTTCTCTGGGTGTGTTAGTTTATATAGCCCTATGCTGGGCTAAGTTGGGTTGGTTTTTGGACAGATTTTTCCACAGTTTACAGTTTTATTTTCTTGTGAAATACTGAAGTTAGTAGTTTGAGTTCTATGATTGGCGTGGCAGGTCTCCTGGGTATGGCGGCAGCATGAAAGCACCCCTCTCTTGACCATTGATCTTCTTATTACCGTTAGTTTCCTTCAGTGGGGCCGAATGATTCACCGCTTTCTTTTGGGGACCGTGTGTGTGTGTTTTGTGTGTGTGTGTGTGTGTTGTGTGTGTGTGTGTGTGTGTGTGTTGATGTGTGTTTCGGTGTGCATGGGCACATTCTTTCTGGCTGGCATGAGATGACAGTCCTGCTGTTTTTTTTTTTTGTCTGGACAGTGGTGTTGGTAACTCTGATTCTTCCTTCACCAAAACTCCATTCTCTGTCTCTCCCCCCTCTGCCCCCAGCCCCATGTTTATTATGTGTTTATTATGTGTTGCTGATATTATTACTGTCAGTAAGAAGGTGTCATATGTAGTTTTACTTCTTGAAAGCCAATTTCATGCCATTACTTGTACCGCTGTTTATGTTTCCTTGAGTGAGTGTGTGTGTGTGTGTGTGTGTCTGTGCATGCGCATGTGTGTGTGTGTGTGTGTGTGTGTGTGTGTGTGTGTGTGTGTGTGTGTGTGTGTGTGTGTGTGTGTGTGTG
>JASCQY010000388.1:11377350-11387777 GCA_030264315.1 Sardinella tawilis | reverse complement strand
GGGGGTGCGTCATGGGAGCTGTACGGCTGCATGTAAGATATGGACAAGAAGCTGATGCCACAGTGTTTGCAAGGTTATTGATCCAACAAAGCACCAGGAAGGAGTGAGTGCCAGCCACTCCGGTAGGCCAACCATGCGCAATTTCTTGCTTAAAAACCTAGAAGGGCGCCCAGAGAGCACTGGCCTGTTCCAAGGCCAACATATGCGGGAGTCGCAGGCCATGGAGCCGCAGTGCTGGCGAAAGGGAAAGTGAATTAGCGCCTCTGCCATGTGATTCAGCTCTGCTCCAACACGGGACAGAATGGGCTCTGCTTTGGCCCGCGCTACGGTACGCCTCTACACTAAGTTTTTCTCTGAAATCCAGCTGGACATTTTTTTTGCCTAATCCATCTTGCAGACAGACAGAGAGACAAATGAACGGCATTGAAAACAACATCCTTGGCAGAGGTAGTACTTGGTTACTGGTGGTGCATGCACTGTAGTCTGTTGAGGAGAACGGCTAGGCTTTTTTTGTAAGAATCATTGCATTGCATGTGAAAACATGCTAAATCCCATCTAATCAAACTGCTGTTTATTCATGCAGTGCCATCCCTGCAGCTATCGCAATGCAAAGTGACTTGATAGTGACAAGGTCTGGCATATCAGTGATCCTCTGTGAAGGAACAGTGCAAAGCGCCTCTTTTTCTCTCTCTGCAGACACACACACACACACACACACACACACACACACACACACATACACACGTCATCTCCTACCTCAGAACCAGTCAAAACAATTCCCTCATGAAAAAATCTGCACATGTGTCCTCACTGTAGGTACTGACATGTTGTAGATTGGTGAGAATTGATATGATTTGGGAACAGATGTCCGTTGTGAGCTCTGAGAAGGAATAAAGGGACTGGTTGCATAGAGGGCCCATAGAATGTCCTAGGCTACATTAGATCACATAACATTATTCACTATTGTTTGGTGCTGACTGGCTGTCTAACTACTAGGCAAGTACAGTAAAAAGGACCCATGTTGCCATTTTTCAACACAATGGGTCTGCTTTTGGATCATTTTGAAACGTGAAAAGCCAATACGCATTCATTTACAGTACGCAACTCTGGGTCGGCCGATTACTAATGAATGGAATGGAAGAGAAAAAGCTCTGAAACTGGTTCAATAAAACATTATTTTTGACCCTGAAGAATAGACTATTCATGTCATCTACTTTTGATGTGGAGGGAAAAGGACTAAAATGTCTACTGCGCCAGACAGTGTCAGATAGTATCAGTATGCTAAATGATAATAAGGGCTGAAGAACAATTCTTTTATAATCGGAAAAAGAAAAGAAAAGTTGAAAAGCTAGATATGGTTAGGTGGCTGAGGTCAGGAGAAGTTCTGTGCTCCGTGGGAGTGTGTCAAAGAACACATACGTGGTGAGTCAGTCAGCAGTGGCACTAGTCGTGAGAAAGGGGATGTGATCTGTGTGACAAGAAGTTTGTCTAATTGTCTAAGCCCCAAGAATAGGCTCGAGCTGATTCAGATAGAGCTTATAGGCCCCTGTGCTTGCTCTCTCTCTCTCTCTCTCTCTCTCTCTCTCTCTTTCTCTCTCTCTCTCTCTCTCTCTCTTTATCTCTCTCTCTCGTGTGCTGTTGATGGCACCACTCACCTCTAAAAGTCCCCATTCTCATCGATGGCTTTGAAACTACAACAGGTTCTCCGAGCTTAATGAGGCTCCATTACGGGCTCTTGCCGGATGCCCTCAGTCTGAAAGACCCTCTGCGTTAATGGGCTTAAGTGGCTTTACTTTTTTCCTTTTTTTTCTCTTTACACAAAATGCCAGTGGTTTTAGGGTTGTGGCAATTTGCATCCAACACCTTGATTGCATATCAGTGGCACCGGCTCATTCCATAGTCTTTGCCCTTTGCACTATATGATGACGCGGGACTCCAAGCAGGGATTTGCATAAAGAAAGCTAGACCCGCCACTGTGAATCCCCGTCCATTGGCTCTAACTGACTGGATTGTGTAGACGTTTCTGCAGTATTTTGCAGCAGAGAACATTTGGACTTGTACACTTGATGGAAGATTAGTCCTACTATGCCATCTAATGGCCACAAGGCCCATTTTCCTTCATGACTGCTAATCTGCTGAACAGCAGCCTCGTGGCACATGTGCTGTATACTGTAGTGTATGTGGGGAATAGGTGCATGCTAAGTGTGTAATCGGTCTTTTGTTGAATCCGTTGTTTTGGGCATGTGGTAATGTTGTCAACCTGACGTCAGTGGTGGTCTTCAACATTTTTTTTCACGAGTTACTGTGTCATTAATCACATTTTATGTTGTGCATTTGATACTCCAGTTCAACATTATCAACATTAGTCTCTCAATTGAAAGGTGGTATGTAGCCATTTAATTATTTAATTAGTATTAACTTCATTAAAGCACTACAATAATGAGGTCATCCTTTGTGTGTGTGTGTGTGTGTGTGCGTGTGTGTGTGTGTGTGTAAAGCATAGCATCCGACTGTGTGAGCCTCAGTGTTTGTGTTGTGATGCGTGAGCGCGTGCGTGCCTGTAGTAGCTGAGGCTCAAAGGCTTGAGTGTGTTCTCAGACGCACATCCCAGGGCTTATTACTGCTAACATACAACCAGCTCTGCTTTACTGCACACACCAACTGACAGGCCACCCCAGCCACTCTCCTCTTACGCCTTGATCAAGCCATCCACCCCTCAAGAACAACAGCAGCGTAGCGTTGTGGACTGATTTGAATCACAGGCAGGCATACATACATAGATAAGCATGCTTAAGTGGATCATGCTATGTTTGATTGGATTTGTATCTTATGCCATTTGAACATTTTCAAAAAATAGATCTTTTGAACTGTTAAGAAGATTAAGAGCCACGGGTAGCTGTATGATTTAACCGAGCTGATTTGTTTGAGTGATGCTGCTGTGTAGGGGTGATTTTATTTCCATCATTGCATCATATTGCATCACATGATTTCAAGGGCTGTATTGGTATGACCTACCTGAGGCTTTGCATAGGCCTGTTCTACTTGAAATAATATAGAGAAAATCCTATATGTGGAAATGAACACGTGTATTGACAGGAGAAGCCTGATGGCATAATTAAAAATAAGATTGAAACAACAGTTATGTATTTGTACCTTCAGATGCACATTTGGCTCTTGGCACACTTTGCCCTGTCTGCTGTCTGGCAAGTGCACCAGACCCCGGTCAAAATCCCTTTCAAGAAATGGAAGCGTGCACAAAAAACCTCATTGCCAGAGGTCAGCATTTTTAGGAACAACTTGTAAAGGCTTTTCTATTGGTCCAAGCTGAAACAGGCTGTCCATGGCAGATAATGTGGCTCAGACCGAAGCTAAAATCAGTAGTCAGCATTGGCTCTCTGCTTGAGCTTTGTCTGAATTTAGTAAAAGTCAAAGCAGGGGGTCCTTGTTGTCCAGAGTGCCATTGAGGGCGATGAAATATTCAATTTTCACCTGTTTGGCCACCTCTGTCTCACCTCAGCAGTCAGCAGTGTGTGTGTGTGTGTGTGTGTGTGTGTATGTATGTGTGTGTGTATGTATGTGTGTGTGTCCATCCAGCAGTGTCCTGGCACAGGGTCTACTCTACGGGCACGGGCATGGGCACAGTGCCAGGCTCACATGTGGACATGCTCATATGTGCTCTACCTCACTGCGCAGGTATATTTAGCCACTCACTGTTTGGCACAGGGCCAGGGAGGGACCATTCCACTCCCAAGCAAATTAGAGGCTTTCAGTCAGTTTTCAATCTGTACTTTGCTATTTTATTTTGTCATCTGTTTTGTTTACTTTTTTTTTTTTTTTCGCTGCCCGTTCTGGATTTCAACAATCTTGTGATTTAGTGTTGAGTAATGCGCCTTGCCGCTTCAGGGGGCATTGAGATAATGGTCAACCTTCGCTGCATGTTGAAAAAGACCATTTTCCTTTTCTTCCCTTTCTAGTGTAAGTGATTATAATGTCAGACAGAATGCGTCCCCAGAAGCCTGTTGTGTTACATTAGATTACTTGCATTCAGTCGTGCTGAGCAGCAGGGATACAGGGATTGTTAGTTGCAAAGAAAGGCACAGTGCAAATATAAAAGGTTTCCTGCTGTTTTATACGGTCATGGTTAAAGGAGAAAACTTCATTTTTCTCCAGAGTGTTTTCAGGTCTGGGATCATCATTCATTTGGGGTTCTCTGGCTTTTTAAAGGGGATGTAGAGTGGATGACTGCAGTATTGCACCTTGTTCTCTGATATTGAAGTAGAATAGATTCAATTTTAATTGATCAAAAATATGCTGAAGTGACATTTTACGAGCCAAATGAGAAACTATTTTGGCTGGGTAGTGAAGTGGTCCTTTTGGCTAAATGGCGCCCTCTTTGGCGACCGCAATTGAACTTTGCTTTGTGCTTTTTGGCATCACATGTAGGCTTTATTCTATTAGTCCATGCTTTAGTGGCTGCTTCTAAATTCAAGATTCTTATATGAAGCAGAATACAATCATGCCTTATGTTAGGTGATAGCTCTTTGGCCATGCCCAACCTCTCCTAATTCAACAAAGCGAATGCAAAATGGGTTTACATTCAGTGTTTCTTGTGAATGTTGTTAAGGACTTATTTCTTAGTGTGTGGGAGCAGATAGAATACTAAGCAGCAAGAGGACTTGAATACTGTCATCACTGCTGTGAAAGTTTGTCAAGAATTATGAGCAGTTTCCCTCACTGAAACATTATTCAGTATTTGTTTGTAAGCGTTGTCATCAGAAAAAAATACTAAATATTATGAAATTAATTGATTCATAATCATTCATAATTTGAATGATGAATATTATGATTGTTATGATTATATGCAAAAATAACGTCAAGCTGTAAATAATTGTCAGGCACTAGTTAGAATAGGCTGAGTCAGAGCTGTGCTTTGAAAAGGGAAGAGAGAGAAATGCGAGAGAGAGAGAGAGAGAGAGAGAGAGAGAGAGAGAGAGAGTAAGAAAGGAGGGACAGAGAGAGGGAGGAGGCAGAGAGGCAGGCAGGCTTTGAATGGGCGCACACAGGGAAGAGAAGTGATGAGGAGAGAGGGAGAGAGCGAAGGAGTGGATGTAAGAGAAGAGGAGAGGGAAAACTGACGGGCATACACTCTGTGGCTCCATGAGTGAGCAAGAGAGGGAGTTTGCATGTGTGTGTATGTGTGTGTTTGTATGACAGTGTGTGTGTGTGCATGAGTGCGTGTGTGTGTTTTTGTGTGCGTATCTGTGTGTGCTGGTGTGTGCACGCATGGTGAGGCTCGTCCAGGAGTGAAGCGTTTCTCCTGGCTGCTGTCCGCATTCAACTCTTCCTGGTGCTTCCGTCGGAGCGAGTGCAGCACAAGGAATGTCTCCCATTGTCAAAAACCCCGAGTGCTTCTACCCCATGCTCTGCCACTGTAAAGTAGCCTGCTCCAACAACACGCTATCGCTGATGTTTGGATGCAAGGTAGGGTACCGCTGCTTAGTACTACTGGAGTCTTATTTACTGTATGTGTGGTTGAAATAATAATTAGCTTAGCTCACTGTGTAATTACTCTCGACGAACTGGAGTTGATTTATGTGTGTGACACAAGCTGTCGGTGTAAATGATTTTTTTTGTTCGTTTGTTTGTTTTTCCCGAAATTGTAATTAGTTTGAATGCTGGCCACCACACAAGCTTTCTTGTGGCCACAGAAGGACTTTAAGCTTAATTATATTTTAAATTGAAATATTCAAACATAACTTTGTGTTTTACTTACAGAGGCTGCACAGTATTTTTAATTTTGTTGTTAAGACTTGCTCTGAGTAGTCTTGTGTTTCCTGTGTCTGTTCAGTGCCGGGATTAGTGAAGACGGTCGGTCACATTAGTAATGTGATTCAGATTGTCTGTCTAATGTGAATCATGAAGGGGGGGGGGATGCTGGCATTTAATGTTGCAGTGCACATGGCTGTCTTCTGCTGCCGTCGTAGTGGAAGGCAGCCTCCATGCCCTCCAGCTGGGCGAGGGAAGCGCTCCCATATGGAGCCCCCACTCCCGTGATGATACGGCCTCGTGCGGCAACATGGCATGGACAAACACACAGCACGGGACTGGAGTGGAGTGGACATTCAGGTCGTTTTCTTTTGTTTGCCTTTTTCTGATGGACGGCGATTTCGAATCACTGAATGGAGGCACGGATGTATAGCATGGGAGTGTTGAATTCATTGTAGCACTTTCACAGGTTTCAGTGTATTGCCACAGCGGAGGTAGAGCTTCTTCAGAAAAGCCATAGTAACCCACATTCCCTCACTGCTCTTTCATTACTGGAGAGAGCGAGAGAGAGAGAGAGGGAGAGGGAGAGAGAGAGAGGGAGAGAGGGATGACGTCGGTAAGGTTCACTGGATGTGAAGCTCCAGCTTGTGAATACATTATCTCCCCATGCTTTAATTAGCCCATAATTTAACATTTCTTACATTACACTTCATGCGTAATCCAAGTGCCGGAGCCAAGTGTGCGGTGGATTAGCACGCCAGTAGGCCCTCGAAGGCAATTTCATCTGAGGCTTAACCTGCGCCAGCTTATCCAACTAAGGTCTTCAAAGCCCTCACACAGATATTGAAATGTTCCGTTCGGTGTCACATTTTGTGCTTGAGTATCATAAGTCTTGGAGAGACTGCACTAAGTACATTTTGCACACTTGAGTTGGACACTGGCAGTTGAGATGAAGAGCTTTGTACTGTATTGGATGGCGAGCGCCTTCACTTGGACTGCTTGGGTGCTCAGTAATACCTAGAGTAGGCTTACTCGCCTTTGAAGCTACATGTAAAAGGAGAGCTACATGTTGACCAAAAAAAAGTAAAGAGTAAAGTGAAAGTGACTGGGAATGAAGCAAGGAACTTTACAGACCATGCAACATACAATATGTAATGTACATAATATGTATTATATGTATATGTAAATATTATTTATAAATCAGATCAATAAAATAATGTGTTATATAATTAAAGTAAATGAATGAGATACACTTGAAATTTGATCCTGATCGTGACTTTCAGAACAGTCGGGGGGCTTTGGGTTGGCCTCATTGGCCTCATTGGCATCATTTGAAATCCCAAAGTCTCCTCCACTCTCCCAAGAGATGCAGCAGGTTCCCAGTCCCTTTTTCTGGAGGAGGAAGAGGAGGAGGAGGAAGAAGAGCCTCTTAGAGCCCTGACACAGCCACTGGTTGAGTGTTGGCCCAGTGGGATGAGCTGTGTGTGTGTGTGTGTGTATCTGTGTGTCTGTCGCTGGGGAAAGGGGGTCAGCGCACACAACTGCGAGGAGATTCCGCACAATCCCGCACCGAGCCTGCAGTTTGCCGGCAGCCATGCCACCTCCCATTCCCGTCTCAGCTGGCCTTCCCGAGTAGAGCCGGAGTGAGTGAGTGAGCGAGCGAGTGAGCGAGCAAGAAGCCACTACGGCACGTGATTTACCACTGCTATTTCAGCACAACACACACTCATACTGACACAGAGCATTCACTTTGACTTACACTGGAGATTCCCCAAAGCATACCTCAAATTTATTTATACATTTACATTTCTACATTTGTACACAAACATTTGGAAAACTAATTTTACATAGACAAGAGATAGCAATTAAATGCAGTTGCTCAACAAAACCCAACCTTATTGAAAACACAAATGATGATGCTGATTTAGGCCTTTCACTTGCATGCCCGTAATGCCATGGAGTCTCTCGTTGACTAATTGACCAGTAACAAGGCAAACTCTCCTCCTAGCGATCCTTCAACAGGCAGAAAGCCCCAGAGCCATTCATCTGTATGCTCACATACATCAGCAAGCAGCCATCCCTTCAGCCTCTCTGCACATACCCAGCATAAATCTCCACACTATACTGTACATGTTGCAGGCCAGGGTTGATGTTGCTGCCCTGAATTTTCAGAGTTGTGCTTTTAGTTTTGAGTTGAGACATTTTCTTTATGTTCCCCCCGAGTGTACAGGGAGCAATGTTGTGTGGACCTGTGTGGTGTTGGACTTAATGGTTGCAAAAGTGGACTTCAACTTGGAATGACACCCTCCTCCCCGTTTCTATACACACTATAGAGCATGTGTGTGTATGTGTGTGTGTGTGTGTGTATGTATGTGTGTGTGTGTGTGTGTGTGTGTGTGAGCTACAGGGGAAGTGTGAATTCATTCAGTGAAACCCTATTTGCTCACTGTGTTGAGTCACTTAGATTCAAGCAAAACACCACACCAAGAACATTGATTGAGCATATTATAAAGTACTCACTTTTTATTTGGATGACTTATCGTATGATATATGTGACTTTAACAGTGCTCAGACACAAAAGTTTCTACCACACACTTGAGAAGTTTTTATACTATGATTGCAGTTTTTTTTTTTTCCTTTTATTTATTTTTTTTTAACTGATACTGTAAGCACTATGATGAGATGAGGACTCTGGTAATATCGACTAAAGAGGAACACTATACAGGGCCCTAATGTAAAAATAAAAGAATGTGTTTGTGCGAGAATGTCTTCTGTTGTTTTATCCAAAGAACTTCCCCATCCGTAGCCTGGTGGTTTTGTATTATGAGCCATGGCCCCCAGGCTCTCTGGCTGATAGCAGCTCCCTAATACAATAGCCATCAAGGAACTCTGAGTCATGGCTGTAGTTTCAGCGGCAGTGTAAGCTCTTAAAGATACTGCCTAGAAGTCGCTGTGCTCTTTTCCAGCGTATGTAGTTGACTCTGAAAGTCCATTCAGTTCATGTGTTTCTACCCATCCCATAATAATCTGCGCGTCTCATCTGAAATGTCCTCGGGATCATGAAGGCTTAATGAAGGCTTGGATCCACTGCTCTGACCTTTGGCTCCTCACCCATCCTCTCTGGCATTCATCTGCTTCACGCTTTCATGAGGACTACATTCATACACTATGTGCGGCTCATTAGGTTTTTAATTGAACAGGTTCACCTAAATTACCTTTTTACGAGTGCAGAATTCCACATGGTTGCACTGCCACTGTTGTAAGTCTCCTCTCTCCAAATTATTTTTTTAATTTTGTTTTATTAAATTATTTTGCACTGGGTTTATAAATAGGTTGTTCTTTTTCTTTTCCCTGAGTGGTTCATTATGTAGTCAGTCTTGCATTTGTCTTTGTAAACCAAAAGGACATTTCTAGCATTTAAAGCAGCTGTCAGATGCTCTCCCTGCCTGGAGCATGAATCACTCATGGTTAAACCATACATCAGTGCCTCAGCCATACCACTCGGGCAGGAGGCAGTGCCACAGAGCAGCCAGCTCCACTCACATGCACTACTGGCAAATGTGCTTTAGCCATTACTGTATGTCCAATTCAAGCCTCCCAGACTGAAAAGAAAATGTATTTTTATTATAGTTTTATATATATATATATGGATTTAATGGAACTACATTGTTTTCAGTGTTGTGCTGCGTGGTGAAAATCTTCTTGATTGACTTACATATGGATTGTAGTAATTTCACATTCTGATGTAGGTCTGCTTTGCTGCTGCTGCTGTTTAGAATGTCTTGTTTTTTGTGTTTTTTTTTTTTTGCAAACAGTGGGTAGACAAAAATAGCATGTGCGTGTGTTCACATGCCTGACAAGCCTCCTGACTACAGAGATGCTGTATTGCGTTCACTGGATGGACGGTGGAATTTAGATCAGCCCATACAGTATATATTTGCTATATACTGTATGAGTGCAAGCCCAACGTGGAGGGGGGAGAAGAATGAAGTGCAATGCTGTGCCTACACAAGTGTAGTGTGGATGCTGAGGAAGAGACGTATCTGGGCCATCGCAGCTTGATTTGCTGTGGGAAGCACAGGGATCAGTTAATGCATCTGTCCACCCAGAGTAAATAATGGCAGCTGTGTGATGAACGCTCCAAGATGACTCACTGGAGAGAAGAGAGAGAAAGAGGAAGAGTGAGAGAGACAGCGATCTCCCTTTTTCCCTCCATCCCTCTGTTTTGTGACACGTCCCTTTGCACTACAACAGGAACATGTTTAAGAATCTTGCGTGTTGCTGTTGTTGTTGTTGTGTTGTTTTCTTTTTCAGATTTAGACGTTCTCTCTCTGTGTTTCTTTCCACAGCAATGGCAGTTATTCTCTGAATAGCCTACTTAGAGTAGAGTATTGGACCGGTGAAGAGACTGTAGTCTCTAAATAGTGGAGGCTGTGTAGCCTCTGATAATGACTACTCATTTTCACACAATCATCTTTTCACACAATCACAACTCCAGGGCCAGTCCAGGGCCAGTCTTGCCTAGGACAGCTTAGGGTTAGGTGAAATGCTTTGCAGGGCCAGTCTTGCCTAGGACAGCTTAGGGCAGTGCTTCTCAAAGTGTGGGGCGGGCCCCACTAGTGGGGCGTGGACATATGACAGGTGGGGCGCAAGAGGTTTCT
>JASCQY010000388.1:11363053-11375996 GCA_030264315.1 Sardinella tawilis | reverse complement strand
CAGTATTACAGTATGGCCTTTATGATTAAATATTTCATTATAAGAGACAAATTATTTATAAACCTAAACACCAAAACATGAACATATTGGGCCTATTTTGCCATCATTTTTTTTGCATCTGAGGGACAAGTGGGGCGTGAAAATTCTGTCCCTTCCAAAGCGGGGAATGACCGAAAATGTTTGAGAACCACTGGCTTAGGGTTAGGTGAAATGCTTTGCTCAAGGGGCGCACGGCTTTTGCCGAGATTCAAACTCACAATTTTCAGGCATGCAGAAACATTACAGGTGGCACACAAAAAAAAGGTACAGTGTACGTTTTTCTGACTGTCCTACTCTCTTATACTGATTTAAAGGGAATCTGCCGTTTTCGCCTGCCATTCAATAGCTTGTTCCTCACATCTTCATCTATCCTAATGATTCTGTGGATCACACACAGTAGCCAGGCTGTCCTGAATAAATGGGGTTTTCTAGAATATTTAAGCACGAACAATGTTCTGTTACAGGCTAAATGCATTTATTTTGCATTCACCATTTTGAAGCATTAGATGTGTGTCTGTTGTGTCTGCCATCGGCGCGTCAGCGTGTTGTGTTGGTCCAGTGTGAGGCGGCGTGACATATGATTGTTGTTCCTGCGGTGTGACAGACTTCCTCTCCCTTAGGATTAGTGCCTCTTTCAGTGTTTCTGCTGACACTTCGAAGCGGTTTTTATGTGTGACAATAAATTCCCTACGTTGCTCAACCTGAACCTTTGCTTGTGCAGAAACGATGACAAAGAAATTAGGTATTTGCATGCCACACTATCTCAGTTGTTTTTGTTGTTTTTGTTTGTGGTGGTGTTGTTGCTGTTTTGCTCCACAATGTTCTAAGGCTACTGTACGTCCAGGTTACTTGCTTCAACTGAAGTGTGTACCGACTGTGGACTCTGGCGCAGGTCTGAACACAGTCATTTATAATCCTCGGACTTGCTGTCTGACTGTGTGTAGTGTGTGTGAGCAGACATCTTGTTGAGCGTCCAATTAAAGCAGCTCTCCGGTCTCCGCATGACCTTCCTCACCCACGAGCTCGGAGCCCATGCCTCATTTATGAGCTAACAAACAACTCCGTTCCACCGCTAACTTTGGCAGAGAGAGAGAGAGACAACATGCAAACAAGCAAAAACCTTATCATTTGTGTGTCGGTTTAATTGGACTTTGCTCTCAGTTTTGAGTTGAGGTTTTTGAAGTTAATGTTAGCAATAGGTAATAAGTTCTGACATCTGCCATTCATTATCATGCTATCTGAGAGAATCGCTGGGAAGCAGATGTGAGAATGAATTGGCAGATGCAAATGTTTGGCGAATGAATGCCCGGGAGTGCCTTGTGTTTTCATTAAGGGTGGGATGCCACCCAGTCAGTGTAGTGTCCTAGCCTGGGAATGCCCATGCCGCCTTGCACGCTCGTACCGAACTGCTCGGCAGCCTGGTGACCAAGGCCAAACATTTTCGCGTGGATTTGGGAACCGATCTCAGACGGGGAAGGAACGGAACACATTATTTGACAGACGGAAGCACACTTGTCAGTCTCTCACTCGTGATTTAGTTTGGCGTTAGCCAGGCTAGCAATGTCCATCTGTGCCCCACTGCAGCAGAGCTTTATGGAGACCCCGTGGCGTTTCTCCGTCTCGCCGGCTCACGCCTCGCCAAGCCCCTGGATTGGAAGAGCCTCCGCGGGGCCCCTCGCCACGCCGATGGACCTGGCTGGATGGAAGCTAATTGGCAGAAATAGTAGAGTGCCACACAGAGACCCCCAGCTGCCCCAGTCAGTGCATGCCTGCAGAAGGAGTGCGGTAATGGGCTCCTAAAACAGTCCTGCTCCCCACACTGGACTGGAAGAAGCCAGGGGCGCTGAAGGATATACCGTAGGATGCAGTCTGTCCAAAAATCGCCCATTTTTTTTCGTGTGCAATTTCAGGCATGTACCACTGATGCGGTGCTTGCTTATTTGGGGTGCTGTATTGAGATATCAGCTAAACGGGGCTGCCTACATTGTACGGCTGCTGGAATAAAGGCGTGAGGGGCCATGTGCGTGCCTTGCTCCTCTGCCCTACCGCCCTTCATTTTGCAAGCTCAGTTTCCACTTCAGTGAGCGCAGCAAAGATGTAGAGCGGGTGACACAAAGCTACTAGGAGAGTGAATGACATGATGACAGACAGTATGTAGTGTGCGTGTGTGTGTGTGCGTGCGTGTGTGTGTGTGTGTGTGTGTGTGTGTGCGTGTGTGTGTGTGCACGCTTGTGTGTGGCCCTGGTCCTAACCCCCCACCGTGCTTTGTCACCCTGTGTGACACAGGCAGTGCGTCATTATTTCCTGTCCTACAGTATGAGGACCATGAGTGAAGCTTTTCTCAGTTTGGCCTATTGAACTCAAGAAGAACTTGAGAAGAACTCAAATGACCTTTGAGCATAAAAATTCTGTTGGGAAACTGAATGGTATTTTTTTATTATTATTACATTACATTGGATGTCTGTGTTTTTTTTTTTATTTATTTATGTATTGGTCTGTCTTTTCATTAGGTGTGATCCTGTTGTAACAGATTTTATCTTTATTTCTCTAAACACTGCTGTTTGCTATTATTTTATTATTTTTATGTAAAGCACATTGAATTGCCACTTGTGTATGAAGTGGGCTATACAAATAAATTTGCCTTGCCTTTGAGAAAGTCATATATTCAGCATGTAAATCTAAATCTACAGTGTCTGTGATATAAGGTCCAAAAGGGGTCTAAGAGGCGCGGTGTCATTTGAAAAGTGTTGGCGATGACATCACTGTCGAGCAAGGCAAGTGTTCTTTTGAGATCAGTGATAGGTTCCCGCTCAGCTGAATCTCACTTCCTCACTTCCTGAGGGGCGCGCCAGTTATGGATGATGCCATTTTTCAAAAGTGGAGCTAAAATAGGCCAATCCTGTAGACCTGATGATGGGGCATACTGCACAGCAGGCCCAGTGATGAATGAAGCTGTATAATTACTCTTCTTTGGACTTAGATAATAGGAGATTCGAAACATCAGCCAGCTACTATTCTCCATCCATGGGGTGTGTGGGCCGCGAGGTACTGAATTGTAATTATGTCTCATATTATACTACATGGTCTCATGCTAAATCTGGAATATTTTTATTCGTGACGGTGTTGTAAGAAAGAAATGCTGTGTACAGTATGTGGGCTGAGGCTCATTGAGAGAGAACAGGCTGTCTGCCTCTTTTTGAAGTCTTGGATTGTATTGTGTGAGCGCTCAGTAAAGAGCATGAGTGGGGAGTAGGTGTGCTGATGAGCCATGAATAGCCCTTGAGTCATAGTAAAGTTCAGGAGACACTTCAGGTAGCCCTGAAGCTGCTCAGTCTGCATCTGCGATGAGCACAAAATCACCGAGAACACAACAGTCCAGTGAGAAGCGAAAAGGCTGTAATAAAAGGTTACTTCATGGATCAGTCTTTAAGATTACGCTGGAGTGTGTTTCCATGTCAGGGATTGAAGAGAAGGCTCCACCTTGTGGTTCGGTTGATATATTGCAGCTACTGAATGGTGTCGTGTGCTGATAATAGTGTTTCCTTTGGTCTGTTTAGTTTAAAAGTAGAAATTTAATGAGCATCATCTCATCATTGTTCCTCTTGTGTGTAATGTGATGCATATGTTCAGTATTCTAAATTGATCGAACTGCCATTTTATCACTAAATGATTCTACTGCATAGTTCCCGAAGGCCTGTTATAATGTAGGCCTATATGTTTTCATGTGATATATCTTGGCCAAACCTATATGTGTAAGTTTGTAATTTACTGATTAATGTGATGATCGAAGTGTCTATTGAGACGAGGCTTCTTCCCTCCTCAAACTGTGCGGCTGTGCGTGTGTGTGTGTGAGAGAGAGAAAGTGAGAGGCTTCTGTATGTGTATGCCGTATGTGTGTGTGTGTCATAGGGAAAGTGATTGGTGCGTGTGATGATGCCTGACACACAGCATACAGTATAATATGTTTGGTCAGTGCTGGTGAAGCTGCCCGGTAGTCACGGCAGGCGTCCTCTCTCTCTGTCCACAGAACAGGCCGGCTGCGGTGCAGGGCTCCCAGTCCCCGCCCCTGGGCCCGCCCTCAGCATGTATGAACCCCGCCCTGATGAGCGCTCCATGGGTGAGAGAGAGGGAGGGAGGGGAGTAGGTGGGCATGGTGCTGCCATGCTGCTGCCCACCCCACCATCTGTGCTTTAGTTATGCTGCCTGTGCCCCATGCACTGGACACTTGCTTTCTGCACATGCATTGTACATCGTATCACCTGCATTTGCTCATGGGGTTCTTGCACAGGTCTGAAAAATCGGGGAAATTATGGGGTGTGATATCCCACATTTTTCACGCCTGTGAGATCACACTGGAAAAGTGCATAAAGTTACAAAACTTTTGGACAAACCTTTTAAAATTGAAAGTGAAGACAGTGGAACAGTTCAATTGTTTTATGTGAAAAGAGCAAGAACCCTGATTCTGCATTTGTCGCCATTTCAACCTTCTCACGTCTTGACGGGTTTTACACTTTCATCTGCTTCCAGAGTCATTTGCACACATCGTCATTGCACCAGTTCATGGCCAAGAAGGGCATGGCACAGAACAATACAGCTCCACTTTTATTTGGCATGGCCTGATTTGCATGACACAGGCTAGTTAGTGCAATCATTTGTTAGAGCCAAGACTCCATAGTGCATTCGTCTATTTAGTAGCAGGTAAGATTATGCCTTTAAGCTGTTACTGTTTTTCAGTGCAAATTATGACCACTATGTGCCACTACACGCATGATTCAGGATGTTTCAGGCCGGAAGCTTTTTAGCAGGACATGGGTTTGCAGTCATCATCTGATATGTTCATCTCCCAATGGCCATCATTGTTCTCGCAGCTGTGTTGGCTCAGCAGTTGCCTGGCTGCGGCATTTTTTTTTTAATTATTATTATTATTTATTTAGTCAGTCACTTCATCTTCTACTCTCACCACCTTTCCACTGCATCTTGCATCCTGCTTTCAGCTGGAAAACTTTCTGTATGCCAGATATGTAGCCGCCGCCGCCGCTCGTCCATTTGTCCATTTGTTGATATTTGTGGAATTATAACTTAAGCCATTTGGAGAATCCTCTTCAGTCAAAAGGTTCTAATAGTTTTTGTGGGAAAATGACACATTTCACAGAAAACTCTGTAAGACATTTTTGGGAAGTTGAAAGTGCATAGACACAGTATGTTGCTTCACTGTACTGTATGTATGACTCACTGACAACCTCTTCAGCTGGTCACAGATGAACTCTACTGGATTTTCATCTACATTGTAACACCAATGCACACAATGAATCTGACTTTACTTCTTAGCTGTGCATAGCTCTAGCAGATTACATGAAATCCCAGCTGTGATCTAATCAGTATTGTTCATATACTTTCTTCCCTCTCTTTGCACCTCTCTGCTCTCCCTCTCTTTTCTCATCCTTTCTCCTCTTTGCCCCTCATCCCCTCCTTACTTCCTCTCCTCCCCTAATTCCCTCCTTCCCCTTGTTCGTGTGGCAGTACCGGTACCAGGATGAAGACTCGCCACCCCAGGAGCATGGCTTCCCCCGGCTGACCAATGAGGTGCGTGCGCCAGAGCTGGTGCACGTGTCCGAGAAGAACCTGTCGGAGATCGAGAATGTTCACGGCTACGTGTCCCACTCCCACATCTCGCCGCTCAAGGTCAGTGTTTGTGCCACCGCCGCCGCCGCGCCAATGCCGCGCCACGTGTGTGACTGCCGTGCCGCCATGGTGTCCTTCTCCTCCTCCTCTTTCCTCTCGTTCTCTCTCTCTCTCACTCTCTCTCTCTCTCCCCCTCTCTCTTTGCCAGGAGTGTACCCATTCACTCTGTGTGCGTCTGCCATTACATCGTGAGCTTTGTGCCCGTGTGAGTCTCTACTAAGCCTCTAGAGCCGGTCGTGTCCACATGGGTAGGCGAACAATGACCACTACCAATCAAGTAGAACCAGTCGGGGGGGATGACGACCAGTTTGTGAACTTTTGGAGCCAAAGCAACAAACCACTGAAATGCACCACACACTACTGCTGACCGAACCGTTTAGAAGGAGCTCATTTTCTACAGTAGTTTTAATCGATACAGTATGTTATTATTCTAGAGTGTTCAACCATGCATGTTGCCCCCCTTGAATATTCCTCTATGTGTTTCATCTGCTCAAAACATGTCCAGTGTAGCCTTTCTATTGCATCATAGGCTACTGTTGTAGGTTATTTTGGCATATCATGTCAATTTTGGTTTGTTAAACATCGTAGGGCCAAATATACATTGCTTACGTTTAGGGTACCTGAAATGGGCTTCTGATATGTGACAGTATGCCTCTTTCCCACTTGGTTTGTCAAACTTTCCCACTTGGGCTGCAAACTTGTGATTGCTGGGACAGAGCTACACTAGATTCAGTCAGTCATGTAGTTGGACAGGTTAGACAGTAGATGGCGCCTGTGCACAAGGATGAAACACAAACCGGCCAGCATGATACTCTAAGAAGTTTGGTTTACAGAACCTTATGGCCAACCTTACTGTAGGAGTCCTCTTAAGAGTTGTTCATCAGTGCATACACACCCATGATATTTACAGTATGTTCATGGAGTGCAATAATAAATGTTAAGTACACTAGAATAAATACTTATGATAGATTCATCTCTGGAGAGCTGAATGGCTCTTTACCAAGTACTACTGTGACCGTGGGTTACTTAATCATCCCATAGCCCTGTTGTCCCAAAGTGTTGTTCCAGAGTGCTGTCAATCGGGACGTCACTTCTGACGGCACCCTGTGCCCTCAAACAACAGGATTATGGGTTGATTTGCGGCAGAATATCTCTTTAGTACACTAGTACGCTTTAGTAAGGTCTTTTTTTTCTAAGGAATACTGGATGTTTGGATCACAGTTGTCACTGTGGCCTTTATAGGACTTGTTTTCATTTAAGAAAAATAAGGCAGAGAAAGGTTAGCTTGACCCAAACACATACCCAGTCTTAAAATAGAGCAATCCCCTGCTGTGAGGAGTTGATATGCTAGTCGCCTCTCCAGCCAGAGTCTTCTCTGACCTCAGACACCAGCAGGCAACGAGACAAACTGAGAGGTCACAGTAAACTCCACTGGACTTGCATCAGCTCCTTAAAGCAATAGTCCTGAGTGCTTCCAACCATAGTCCTGTAGTTCAATCTCACTGAGTGCTGTCAGTAGAGAGAAGAATGAGAGAATTTGGTTCAACGTGGACGGAATGACAAACTGAATTGGGTCATAAGAAATGAAACTCCAAGTAGGCCTAAGTTTTTGGCTTCTTAGACATTTTTTTCTCATTCTTCTTCCAACTGAGAGCGCTCAGCGAGTTTGAACAACAGGCTTATTGTAGGAATCCATGCAGGCTATCAAAAGGACCAGAAATAGCAGTTCACTTTGCTGTTTAAAAATAGTAAAGACTACAAATATCTGTTATCTTCTGCTGAATGATTTGGAGCGGCATGCAAATGATTTCATTGGCTCATCATTGACTTTCAGATGATGGTTCACTTTGCTAAACAAAGTAATGCTCTGGTAATGCCGGTAATAACAGTGGTGTGATAGCCTAGCCTCAGATTGCATTGCTCTACAACAGTACCTTTCTCCATGATACTGGAGCACAGTGTGCTCAGGTAAGTCATACAGAATGCATTTCCAGGTGTAGAAGTCCACAGTAACATTGTGGCTTAGTGTTGGCTCTATCCAATGATAAAGGAGGATTGTGGTATGAATCAATCAGTAGCTCTGTTGTTCAAGGTTACTGATTGCCGCTGTAACAGAGACCTACAGTATTACCGAACTGATAACTAATGTTAATTGAATGGGGCATAGCGAAATGAAACTGAAAGTAACTATGCCCCTCTCACTTAATGTTAGTAGCTGGTTCAATATTTGCTCCATACTGTATCAATTTTCCTCGTTCTTTTTCCTACTGGTAGCACTTGGTGACCTCGTACAACAAGGCTATTGATTGATTCATACCAAACTTCTCCTTTAAGGAAGTAGACTAAGCAGACAGAATTGTTACGTGTTGCTCTCCTAAACACTGCTGCTCCTGAGCAAAAGAGAGAACTGGTTTGAAAGTGGCGTAAACCCAGAGTAGTAAACCCCATCCCCTCTGACTGAGGTCCTGGCACTGTAGCTTGGCAGTTAAAGGGAGTTGTGTGAGTTTCTGTATGGGGCGTAAGCTTCAGAAGCTCAAGTACAGTAGGACCCGACCTGAGGTGCCCACACCCCCCTGTTCATGATGGGATTGGACAAGGCAAAAGACTGTAGGGCGGGGCATAGAGGCTCTTCCTCATCCATGGCATGCAGGAAGTCCCACTCTCCTCTGCATTCTCATTTAGAACATTCCAGAACATTCTTCTCTTCCCTTCTCTCCTCTTCTCTCTCCTCTTCTCTTCTCTTCTCTTCTCTCTTACACCTCATCTTCCCTCCCCTTTTCTGCTCTCCCCAAAACTTCTATACTGTCTGCTCTCCCCTCTTCTTCTCACCACCTCTCCTCAGTCCTCTCTTCTGCTCTCTCTCTTCTCCACATCTCCTTCTCTCTCTGCTCCTCTCTCCTCTACTCCCTCTCTCTCCTCTCTTGCCAGTGTGGCGCATGCGGTGTGACTGGGTCCTCATAATTCTTCCGTTTTTGTTCCTCCTCGCCCTCCCCTCTCCCTCATCTCTTGTTCCCATGATCTACACGCTAGTGATACTGTCTTTTATTTCCCACCTGCAGCCTGCACTGGTTACCCGTTATGATCTTACATACCCGGGTGTGACAGCAGCAAACTACCTGGCAAGTTTTTTTCATTTATTTTTTATTTGGAAAAAAAAGAAATGTGTGTTTATTTCTGTGTGCAGCTGAGATTTGTGCTATTCAAATGCAAACAGGACAGGCCATCAGGCAACCATATAACCTCTATTAGTTACCACAGCTATGGCTCTTATCCCACTTCCTTGGTATATTTATGCAGTTGGTAAACAGAGTATTATTCTCCAGCTGTAGCAAATCCGCAGGGAATCTCTGGAAGGATTCATCTCGGCGTCATGCTGGTTGAGGCAGGAAATTGGATCACCTCATTCGCTTCCCACCTGCCTTGCGCAGATAGTTTTCCAACTCTGAAATTGTTACAGCTAATGATACACGCAAGATATTACTGCCTGACATATTCAACTTGTCACTCACTAAATTCCATAATGGTCTTATTTCATGGTCCGCCGTCATGTGCACTCTGAAAGGTTTGTCAAGTGCAGAAATGTTCTGCTCAAAGTCTAAATTGGTTTTGCGGTTATGGGGAGAGGGCTAGGTCAGTGTCATGATATGAATATGTCAAATACATGTGGCTCTACTGGAGTTTCCCTCTGACTTTTCAATGTTTAATGTGGTTCAAATTGGAAATCCTGGATGGAAGCACTTCAAATTCAAGTGAAATGAGAAATGTATTCACTGCTAGTGGGTTGATTAGCTCTTGATTTGCATAGGATAAAACATGACGAAAGGTTGATGAAAGGCGATTTCTTCCCATCGCATCTGTCTCCATCAAAGCTGCCCTGACTACTGTACCTTACATCTGTAAAACCCACTGTTGTTCAGAACTCTTCCCATGACAAGGAGTATTTAATTCACAAAAAAAAAAAAGAAAACACTTGCATTGTCTGGAGCCAAATGTCATGTAATGGATGTGCTCAGAAAGGTGGAATTAGACTGAATGAAGGATGAAAGAACAAGTGGAATGGAATGAAATGGAATGGAATGGGAAGGGACTGAGGAAATCTAGCGACTGAAGCCATGGCGATAGTGGTGCAGTGGTTTGTCTATCGGGACCATCTTTTATCCCTGTAGACCTTACAGTAGACTTCCCTTTTGGGCCTCCATTCCCTTCCATAATGCTGGCTTGATTGATGGTGAGATTTCCTGTGCTGTGCTGGACTGTATATGAGAATCAAAGGTGAGTGCTTTATCAGTGTGTGCCTTAATGAACACTTTTGTGCCTGCATGCTGGATGTGCTTTGACAGAGACAGCACATTGATAGAGACAGAGAGTTAGCCCAGCGCCATTCAAGGCAAATGAAATCACTTTGAGTCTTTGCTGGAAGTAATTTCCAAGTCTCGGTGGCTCTCTGTGTGGTAGCGAAGGAAGAAAGCGGGTGTCGATCCGCGATGCAGAAGAGGACAAGCTGAAACCAGCAGTTTCATTCTATTATACATGAGCCATGGAAAGTCCACGGAACAGGAATTTGATATTCCCTATTTGTTCGCCAGCCTGGAGACTAGCAGTGAAGAATAGCTTTAATAAAATTCTGTAATTGAACAGAACCCCGGACCTGCAGTTGTTCTGCACATACGTAGAGGGCTAGACTGCTCTGCCTGGGAAATGGGCACTGTTTGGAGGAACTGTGACTCGCTTAGGTGACGCCAAGCAGATCCATACACTGCCTTATTCGTTTGTCAGCTTTGACTGGGATAATTGCTGCCTTTAAACAAAACTCTCCACGCTCCACAGTTCAACCCCACCCCACCCCTCCCCATCCCCACTCTCCGAAGAACATCATTTAAATTGTCCGGCTCTTAGAAAGCAGTTGTTCCCTTCTTTCACAACACCATAATCTTTCATCATTTGTGAGTCTCAGCCCTAAGACAATATGCAGCAGCTTGATTAGTTTTGCACATAGCTTGTGCAGCTGGTACCCATACATTTAGAAAAAATCTAAATATATATTAGGTTGAAACATGTTATGCATCCCACCCCATGTGATGCTGCCATTCAGCCAAGCCTCCATGATGGGCATGGAGATGTGCGGCGAGCCTCAGCAGGTGACTGGCATTTATCAGCGAGATGATTAGCATGCCGACGCAGCCCGTCTCTGTGCCGAGGCCCCCCGCAGGGGAGTGGGAACCCGCCTCAGCCTTGATTGTCACTTCCCCTCGACTCCCCTGTAGAAATAATTACAGTGGACCCCCCCCCCCCCCCACCACTACCACAGACACTCACACACACACACTCACACGCACCCCCCTATGGCTCAGAGCGAGGCCTTGATTGTGGCATGTCATTGTGTGGCTTGTGTCAGCAGTGACAGAAGTGAGAGGCGAGCAGAAAGCATGTGAAGCTCGTCTGCCGTTGGACACAGAAAGGAGAATAGAGTTGAGTGTAGATGTTTGTGTGGCACGCCATGCTCTCCCCCTGGATTATGCTTCATAGCACAGCTGTGTGCTCTCTCTCTCTCTCTCCCTCTCTCTCAATCTGTCTTTCTTTCTTTCTCTCTCTCTCAATCTGTCTTTCTCTCTCAATCTCTCTCTCTGTGTCTTTCTTTTGGTATCCACCTCATCCTCAGCTCTTACCCTCAGAAATGGCCTCCTCTGAGACCCTCCGCTGTCCGCCCTTCTGCCACTTGTTCCCGGCGCACAAAATAGATTCCCCTGACCTGGTATGGCCTAACCGTGTACTGTACACACACTGACACCTAGCACCTGTCTGCCCATCCTCTGGGCTTTGAGACATCATCAAAGTAAGGCGATCAGACACGGCAGCCAGTCCAGTTTCCAGGTGAGGGCTTTACCTCCACACATCTCAAAGCTGATTTACCTTTTAAAAATCAGTTTAATTTTGTAAGATATGGCAAAGTATTGTCAGTAGAGTGAGCTTGGGTGATTAAAAAAGTTATATGTGTGCAGTCATTCTTCACTTATCATTATGAGGTATTATTGGGTGTCGCTTAAGCGTTCCTGAACTGCACGACACAAGAAGACTTTTTGAGTTTCCCAAATTAGCATACTAATTGTTTTCAGTGTCTCTCATTTTTGTCCTATCAATCTCACTAAAGCCCTACAGTGCCAAGGCCTTAGGCATGATCGTAATGAATTTAGCTTAAATTGATTAGATGAAACCCATTACTCTGTCTGAAGACGAACAGCCCTGAAAGGTCTGCAGGGCTTTGCATCTGCTGAGAGCACTTGACATGCGTTGCCAGTTGAGTATCTGTCACGTTTGGGGATCAGAAACGTGTGAAATAATGGTTAGTAAGTAAAAGTTGCAGCCTGCCTGAGTAATGCATGCCCTAAGAGATGAGGGCTGCATGTCGCCAGAGTATTGTTGCCATCATTGAATGTATACAGTCGGCCTTAAAGCACAAATATTGGATGTAGGCTACTGTGTATATTGGCTATAGGCCAAGCCATCCAAAAACGTGGTGTACTGCATTGCTATACTATATGTGGTGTTATGCTGCTCTGCACACAAATAGTGAGTAACCTTGAATCTTTTGTCCTGACGAGACCTAAGTTGATGTCACATCCAACATGCTAGTTCAAAGCAAGTACATTGGATTCTCTGGGTGATGGTTTGCTGCCTGCCATATCCTTGAGTTCCGTTTGGATATGTTTTTCAAGTCTTGACATGAGTTCATGGAAATGGGAAGTCAAAGGTTGTTTTTTTTTTCCAAAAATTAATGTGAAATCCCTGCTGGCTTAGTATTCATGCCATATCTGTCCCCTTGAGGAGGGTGACCTTCGAAGCATCTGTTGTGCAATATGAAGGAGACACTCATAAATACTGCACTACAAATCTGCCCTGTAAAACTGTACCTGACTGATAATATTGTAAGGCTTTTAATATGGATATTTAACAACATCATGAAATAACTAAGACAGCAGACAATAAAATATGATTGTTGGCGTGGCATGTACTTGGACCGATAATAATAAAAGATAGAAAATGGCTGAAATATTTAACTGTTGAACACCACCAAAATGTTTCTGAGTGAACAACAAGTAGTGTTTACAGCTCTGTTGTTGCCTGCCAGTTGTTTACACCATGTGATTGTTGCTGGAGAAGTGCAATAATGCTTTCACGGCAGTTGCTTGGAAACCATTCAGGAATAATGGTAATAATCAAGACT
>JASCQY010000388.1:11335777-11346558 GCA_030264315.1 Sardinella tawilis | reverse complement strand
ACACACACACACACACACACACACACACACACACACACACACACACACACACACACACACACACACACACATCATACCGTGATACAGGCTTTACTCACTCTCTATTTTCCTTATCAGCCACTTGCTTTTCTCACCAGTCCTTTAACGGTCCCCTCAGTGTTTTCTTTCAGAACAAAAACTTGTGTAGCATTTACTTATTTACCGACCAGGTTCTGTAAATAGTAAACAAACAAAGTGCCGTAACCCTGTCCAGCCCATCAGTGCATCAGAAGAAGCATAGAAGGGACAGGTGTGATGAGGTATGTGGCCGTTGAGGTCAGGTATCAGTGCCTTTTATAATGTTTTATGGCCTCAAGTAGGAGAGCTCACATCTTGTTGATGAGTCACCGCTGATCCTGCTTTAAGAGCTATTGGAGATGCCCACATACTGTGATACTGTGTGCGTGTGCGTGCGCGTGTGTGTGCGTGTTTGTGTGCGCGTGTGTGTGCGCGTGTGTGCGTGTCTGTGTGTTGGTGTGCCATGCAAAAAGAAATGGAATTAGATTGCATTGCAAAGTACCTCTCTGAAGAGTGCTGGGCCCTGTTATTTGTACAACAGATGTTTGCTAATTTCATTCAGCTGTCATTCATGAATCATTTTCATAATAGCCTTGAATTAAGTTGATTGGATAAGCCTGATTATGCATGTATATGTTATGGTATAGCAGCCCCCCCACCCACCCACCCCTCCTGCTGTGTGTCTGTTTATATGTGTGTGTGCGTTGAGGAGGGATGGGGATGTGTGTGTGTGTGTGTGTGTGTGTGTGTGTGTGTGTGTGTCAGACAGTCACCAGCTTGATGTTGAGCTCAGTTGATGACGTACTGCACTGCCGAGCGAGCAGCAGGCAGGAGCGGAGGCTTGATTACAGCCTTGAGTGCCGGGGCGGTGGGGCCGTGGGGCCGTGGAGCGGAGGAGCAGACGGGGAGGCAGAGAGATGATTGCTCCTCTTACTACAGTATCACCCCACAGAACTAGCCTGCCTCCTCACAGGGTATGGAGAGCCACTGATTTATAATGTTCACTCTCTGGCCTTTATTGAATCTATGGGAATATTTCAGAATTTCCAAAGCAATGGAAAAATAGTTTCATAGTGGTCAGTGTACGTTGTTTCTTCTCTTTCACATAGTGAATATTTCAGGTTTCACGTGGGTAGGGTGCAAATCAAAGATGGCAAAAATAAGTTTGCCTATAGTGAGTGTTACACGGCTTTGTTAGGTTTGTTAACTGAGCCAAAGGCTGAATGAAAATATGGAATATCTGGAGGCGCACCATAAAGGTGTTGGGTCTCAGTTGTTCTAAGGAACTGGGAATAGGGAGGGTAAGTGTGATGCAGTTTGCACCGAGACCCTTTCGTTTCCACAGTGAGGGTCCGATTATTGATCCCACTAATGAAGTAATTCATCTGTAGAATCCCAGCTGTGCCGACAGCGCTGCAGTGCCCAGTGATGCAGAAAGATGTGTCATGTCAGAGGTCAACTGTATACCACTTTTCTTTTTTTGGTCACATAGTGACTGCTATACAGTGTGCCTTGCTCTATGAAGCCATATAGTTCTCTGGCATCCTCTATCTGAATTTTCTGATATTGGACCGTGTATCATTGCGTGTAGTATGCGCACTATTGGATAAGATATGGCCCTTTTCATATGTAAATTGATAAGTATAGTATGCCATGAATCAAACAGTGCTTAATGTATTTTTCAGGGTGTCTTGCCTGTCTCGCCCTGCTATACAACCTCTTACTTGTGTGTGACGGATTAATGGATAAAAGCTCTGATTGTTTGCCACATGAAACGACACAAGAACACACCTCTTCATCTTATTGAGATCGCACACATTTTAGAATCTCTCAAGTGTTGCCATGGATACCTGGAACGCAGCTGCTTCTTTGAGTGGCTCTGTTTGTCATCCTGCCATTTCCAATGAGGGCTCTTATCATAGGGGAGCACTGGCCACTGTTACACACACACAGCACGGTGCTGCACCGCACGGCTCTCACTCGGAGATGCAATCCACACAATGTATCAATGACTGGGCTGCTCGAGAATAGTGCTGAGAAAAAAATCATTGACTAAAAAATGTATGTAATAATACATCATCAGCATACATGGTCAAAAATAAAGATGTGTTGTTGTTTTTAGTTTTTTTGCATCGTCAGAATTTGTCTAACACAAAATGTAAAAAAAAATATATTATTGTGAGCTACATTGCTTCTTCTTAGTTTCTTAAGGTTGTTGCTGTTTGTGCTCAGTGTGTGGTGGTACTGTAGAGTGTGTAGCCACGATGACTCTCTGGCTCTGGTGAGAAGTGTGTTCACTCTGACTAGCCCTCCGGTGGACGACAGCAGGGAGGAACGACATGTCACAGGAGTTTAATTTTATCCGACCTCAAGCCCCCCCAACACATTCTCCCCCGAAGGGCTCCCGAGAAATCTGCCCGGCCGTTGCACAGGGCCAGCCTCTCACGGACCCTCCCCGCAAGACTGTCAAGGCTGCCATTCCCCCGTCCATAATCACACCTTCACAGCCTCCAGTAGCTCTCTGTCTCCAAATCAGAGGAGATATCGCAGTCGTCTTGGTCAGAGACAGACAGAGAGAGATCAGGGGAATAGCCTAGATCACATAGCTGAAGAGGAAGGAAATTACGGACACCCTGGAGTGCACAGCTTCTTTTTCATGAAACAAAGATGGCTGGAGGAAGATAGCAGGGTGTAGGTAAATAGAATACCCCCCACTAAGAATATTCTGTTGTAATAAAACTATAGATACAAAACGAGACCCATAACACAGAGAACAATGCCTGGTTCTGAGAGCTGTATGGATTGAATTATTGACTTTTTGAATTCTCACTGACCTTGTTATCCATACATACTGTACGTGTGGAATCTACTGCTGTAGCTGTGTCCTTCAGTACAGTTCATCTCCCATTTCCAAAAATGTGGTTTTGAATAGCATAAAGGCCTTGGAAGGACTGCTTGGCCATTTATTTATGAAGCTACAGTACTGTGCATGGGTGACTTTGAGTTCAGCCCTTTTTACAGTATTATGCCTTGGTGTCTTCCACAGACATTTTAATTGATTAAAAGACAAATAATATTGCCAAAGCACACCAAAATAGCTGACCACAAACAGTAAAGATTACTTCTCTGTGATCTCTGTATTAATGATGGTTGTCATGAGCATGTAAGGCCTCCAAGAAAATATAGCATTTTGCAGCTCTAGCTGAAAGGGCTTGATTGGACGAGTCTTGAATAGGATTGTGTGCCGAGGTGACGGCAAGGCTGGGTGGATGTCGAACCCGGGCAGAGGAAACGATGCCAGCTCTTGTGGATTTGACTGGAGATGCGGGGAGGGCGGGGGGGCGATTTGTGTCGGGCTGATGAGTGATGAGTAGGGCATGAGGATTTGCCGATGTCCCTTCCAGCCCCCTTGTTTCCTCCTGAAGGGATTTGCAGTTTAGGCGGAGGTCCGCAATCCCCCAGCTGTGCTGTGCAGCGCATAGATTGCTTCTGCCTGGAGCAGGGGGATGCTGTCAACTTGAACTGCGTGTTGAGTCATCTGTTGACACAGAGCTACCAGCGAGCAAACAGCACAGCACAGCGGCTCGACACTCTCTCCCGCTCTCTCTCTCTCTCTCTCTCTCTCTCTCTCTCTCATTCTCCTGCTGTCCTCCCAGTGATCTATCACTCTCTCTCTCTTTCTCTCTTTTGCTTTCTCTCTCCCTCTGTTCTGTCATTCTCTTGTTCCCCTGAACACTTAATCGCTCTCATTTTTCTCACCTTCTTCTTCCCCTCTCTTTTTCTCAATCTTTTTTCTCCTTCTGTCTCTGACACTTTTTTCACTCTTACCCTTGCTTTCTTGTTTTCTTTCTCCCCTCTTCCTCCCTCTTGCTCTCTCTCTCTTTCTCTCTCTCTCTCTCCCTCCCTTCCATCCTCTCTCTTGATTTCACTCTCCGTCTCTCTTTCTCTCTCTCTTTCTCTCATTTGCTCTCTCTCTCTCTTTCTCTCTCTCTCCCTCTCTCTCTCTCTTTCTTGCTGTTTCTCCTCTTTCACTCTCCCTCTCTCTTTCTCCCTCCGTAACTGCTACTGCTGCTGCTGCTGCCGTCTCGGACTCAGACCATGCTCGGCTCCTTCTGGCAGCGCTGGACCGTTCTCCGGTCCACTCCCCCGCTCTCCTCCTCACAGGCGCTCTCGCTCATCCCCACGGGACCCCTGCTCTGCCTCTGCTCTGCTGCCACAACAGCCTAGACCAGCCTCCTCTCTCTCGCTCTCTCTCTCTCTCTCTCTCTCTCTCACGCGCGCTCTCTCTCACTCTCTCTGCTGCTGCTACTGCTGCCTTACCACACACATCTCCCCCCCCCGCGTGCCTCAGAGGGCTTCCGGAGCGTTCGCCGCTGCCACACCACCAGCTTGGGAGTGGAGAGTGACGGACGAGCGGAGCGGAGCGGAGGTAGCGTCTTAACAGAGGCAGCAGCATGAGCGTCTACCTGAACAAGCAGCAGAGCTGCTGCGTGGACTCGGAGGGCAGAGTCGTAGGGGACCACCACCACCATCACCACAACCACCACCACCAGCAGCAGCATCAGCACCGGGACAGCAACCAGCCCCCTTGCTCTTGCAGCTGGCAACAGCCGCAGCCGCCACCGACACCGCAGGCGCACGGATACGGCTACCCGAGCTCGCCGTGCATGTCCACCATGCCGCGGCAGCGCGCCAAGTTGACCGCCACGCGCTCGGAGAGCTCCTGGAGGAGCCCGAGCCGCACGATGCTCCGCAGCAAAGGGGGCAGCTGCGACCTGTGGACGGACTGCGGCTGCCAGCAGGGCTGGAACGAACCCTATCAGGTAAAAAAGACGGCGCCTCGGTTTGTGACGGCGTCGGCGGAGTTTTTTTCGCGCTTACGCTGACGACCTCGGCTTAGCTGTCCCTCACTAAGAGGCACTGGGCTCCCCCTCGTGTTTCACGGTCAGGACTGCTGCTGCTTGCCGTTTTCTTACCTTCGCCGTACTCTGTGGTCTTCACTCGCCCTGGTTGAGTGAGTCAGTGCCCCCCCATCCACAGTTTAGAGCAGAGGTGCTGAATTTTGATTATGCATGACCAGTGTAAACGCTGGGGTTTTTTTTTTTTTTCTGCAGGAAGGTTAAAACACAGTGTGCCGTTGTTGAAATAGATTGATACTCTGCTGACTTGCTGTTTGCTTTGTCTAGGATTTACAGTAGTTGTTTTTTTTTTGTTTGTTTTTCATATTTTGCACTTTGCTGTTTTGCAGGTTAATTGTACAGTATATTCTAGTTAATTCTGGCCTCCATGCCTGCTCATCCCTTGTGTGCGAGCACCATCTTAGTAAAGAGTTTAAAAAGGCTCACTGCTTCTTTTCCTATTGGGTTAAGTGTATTCTTACCAATGTGCAGTGTGCAGTGTGTGTGTGTTATGGGTAAGTTTGAAAAGGCTTGCTGCTTCTTTTCCTATTGGGTAAGGGTAAGGGGTATTCTTACCCATGTGTGTGGTGTGTGTGTGTGTGTGTGTGTTCTGAGTAAGTTTAATGGGAGATAGAAATGAGAAATGAGTGCAGTGAGTCAGGTGAGGTGAGTTGCGATGATCTGCAGGCTTCAGCGTGGAGCAGCAGGGCACTGGGGCCCAGGTGCTGGGGCAAATGACTCTAAATGAGGCCAGAGCCCTCAGCACAAACGCCGCACAGCACAGCTTAGCTCAGCTCAGCTCAGCACAGCACAGCACAGCGCACTGGGGCTCGACCCAGCACTACTTAGCTGACCAATGCACTTGGCTGGTATTCTTTCTCTTTTTCATTCTCTCTCTCTCTCTCTTTCTCTCTCTCTCTCTCTCTCTCTCTCTCTCTTTTTCTCTCCATCGCTCTCTTTCTTTTTTTCTCTCTTGTGCTTTCACTTTCACTCTCATTCCTTGTCTTGTATTGTCGTGCTACTGTATTGCCAGTACTGTATCTCCTGCTCCCTGATCCACTCCTCTTTCTCCACCTGCTTCTCCTTTTTGTTTGCCTCTCTACTGCACGCAAACATTCGCAGGCGCTCATAGATACGCGCCGTCCGTCTCCCGCCCCTCTCCGCCGTTACGGAGCGTCGTCTGCCGTTACAGTGCTGTGACATTAGCCTCAGTCTCCGCCTCGGCGGGGGAGAAAAATATTTGTTTCTGCGGAAACGCTCGAGTGGGACACACTCTCCTGCTTATTTATTCGCCATTGAACTGTTCCAGCTGTTTGTCTACACAGAGTAACTTTCCAAGGTTCATAAACATTCGAATGGACACAGATCACGACAGCTCACTGGACTGTTTTAATCAGCAGTGCTCTCCTTTTGAGTGGTGTTATGGATCCCCTACATACGGCACAGTAGATGGCCACAGTGTTGGAAACATGGTGGCACACGTGGTGCCATAAAGGCACATAGTGATTGCCTGTGAAGCTGAACATCCATCACGGTCCTAATAACTGCGGCAGTAGAATTTTAATGCAGCGGTGCAATCAGCTCGGCTGCCCCTGGTCCACGTGCTGATGGATGGAGTCGGACAGGGAATCAAGGGCAGGGGGCTCTCGGCTTGCCGCCATCCCTCTCCGGCTGCTACACTACTCTCTCTTTTCTCTGTCTCTCTGTCTCTCTCTCTCTCTCTCTCTCTCTCTCTCTCTCTCTCTCTCCAAAGCCCAGGCTTTACACCCCGCACAGCTCTCTCGACACACCCACACACACACACACACTCACACTCACATGTACTTCGGCTAAACAAACCAACAAGCATCATCTTGAAGCACATTTTAATTATACAGCGTGTAGTCTTCATCACCAAAGCTGAGGGTCTTGCTCTCATCTCTCTTGTCATAGCTTCTTGTTGACTTTTTTTTATTATTGTGAACAAATGCGTGTGAATTATTGATTATTGTGGCTGCACTATACATAGTTGTTGGCCTAAATTATTGAGCACCATAAAGTGGAGCAGGGGCTGGGATTGAAAAGTGCAGTGGCAGAGGTTCTACTCTCTTTTTTCGCAACTTCAGGAAGATTCCGTTTAAAAATGGCCCCTTCTCAATTTCTCTGCTCATTGATACATCTGCAGTAGCTTTTGCATAGCATTTGTGGTGATTTGGAATTGAAAGATATGGACAGAGTGCTCCCCAAAAGACAAAAAAAAACTGGTTCCTATTAATGTCATGTAATTGGTAATAGAGACATTGTATCTTCCAGGTTTTCTGTGGCTAACTGAATATAATCTGCGTGAAATATGAGACAGCTAATTAATACCTTTTGGTTGCCATGACATTGAACCTGAAAATACATTTCTCTCTTGTTTATTCTGCTGTCTTTATATGTCTGATGTTACTGAATTTGCTACAGTCCTTATCCTGTCGAGTTCAGTCTGTCTAGATCCTAAACTGACAAAGGAATCAAACACGTTTCATTAAGTTATTTTCTTACCGACTCAACTATTCTGTCTCTTCTCCCCTCCTGCTTGTGGAAGCTGATCCCTTTTAGCACAGAGGCCCCAGCTTGTCCCCCTCCTGTACTCTCTCAGTGTCTCAGCAGCCTCCAGTGTGTGGCCTACATGACCTACACCAGTGATAATCCTCCTTAGCCTCTCTTCACTTTTAGAAAAGCGTTTGTTCATCCTCTTTTGATGCAAATATACAGTTTTTGCAACCTTGTCAAAGCAGGCTCCCACTTTTTGCCACGTAGGCATTTAATCAGGTGTATTGACACAGCATTCGGAACATGATCTGACGTAAATCTGATTATATAAGAGACAGAACTGTGTGACTTGTTCTCTTGGCTACGCCAAGCTGTAGTGATGCCATATGTTTGTGCTTAGAATTTAAATATTTAATTCTTCAAGTTATTTTTTTATAAGTTAGTGCTTTGAAGTGAAATATTTTGTCTTTTATGTTCTATTTTAAGGTAAACAGTCAGTGGACAGATGGACGTACAACGCTTATTTATTATTTTGGGGATAAAAAAAGCAACTGCCATAAACAAAAGCTTTGTGACATGTTTGTGTTTTGTGATGGCAGAGCTTATTTGTGGAGTCCTCTCCCAGGGTGTATTTCAGGAGAGAGCAAATCTCTTCACAGGCAGATACGGTTTCTAAACTCGGGCTGTCCTTCTGCAATCACTCTCTGTTGACCTGAGTGGTGGGTTTTTTTAATCATTTATTTATTTATTTATTTATTATTTTTATTTTTCCCCCAGGCACCCCTGGAGTGCTCTGAAGCCAGTTATCAAGCCCAGGGAGACAAACTTGTAGGGCCAGCCAAGGTCACCGATTCACACATTCCAATTCCAGTTCCAGAACTCCTGGACCTCTTGGGCCTCATCCTTCTTGCTCGTTCCAATATTGATGAGTTTAACCAGGCAGAGAACTTGAGATTGATTGGCCTGCAGAGTTCTTGGGTTTGCCTGGGAAAAGCTGCTTCAGAGGTGTATTCAGACTAGCAAACAAAGACTAGATGTTGACAAACGCCTGAAAGCATAAACATGGACACTGGGTGAAGAGTTAACGGTTAAGTCGGGCAATTTGGAGTGTTTACACAAAAATCGTTCAAGTAAACATCTAGAAAATTTGCCAAATTTGGAGATACCTCAGTCTTCACACAGAATAATCAAGGTTTGTCTGTTTGTTAAAGCGTGTTAAAAGTTAAAACAAGTTCTTGTTCAAGTGCTAGACACCTTCATCAGGACAAGGTGAAATGTTGGCGGTAAAACCTCAGAACTTACCAGAACACTTGATTGCATTTTGCTGCAGTTGTCTGTCAACAACATTCATGTATCTCAGAATGCACGCTGAACTGTCCTAATTTCTTTCTCATGGTGAACGTCTTGAAAATTAAAGTCAAGTTAGGTCGCGAGAGTGGTTGCACAGCAAGGAAGAGAAGTTGCACAAGGTTCTCAGTCCCACAGAGTGTGTGTGCTATGTCAAAACAATTCATCTAAAAGAGAGAGAGAGGCACTTTGAAATCCCATGGAAAAGCAAAACAGCAGTCACAGTCACGGGCTGTCTGTCACACCCAAATCAAATAGAGAATGTGAGAAAGGATGACGCTCATGACTCACACTTGTGATAAACAGTTTTGGTGGGACCTGTTTAACTTGAGTTGCAAATGAGTTTTCATTTGTGTTACTGTCAGCTCACTGCTTTGACTGGCTGAAAAGTTTCATGAAATAGTAGTCAGTGTTGTCAGGGAACACTTAACGTGGACCATTTCATCTCCTGCTGTTTAATTACAGCTTCAGTTTTACCACACTAAGCTAGCCTTTAGGGTTGAGAAAGTAAGCGTTTTTTTTTTTTTTTCAAACATCTAAGCATGGAAGCCTTTATTTTTATGTGTTCCAACTATGTATTATTTCATTTGTAATAATTGCGTTATTGCATAAGCACTGTACATTCTGAAGCTGTGCGTCATGCATTCATTTGATTTGGTGCACTTAGCCTGATGAAGAGGTGCTAAATATCCCACGCTTTGAAGTCAACCTCCAAGGGAAAAAGCTGTAGTTTATAAAAAGAAATCCTTGAACTGGTTTCCCCCATGTGATCAAGAGGCAAGTGTTACATACCACGCCGGCTCTCTTAAGGCAACGTATGATGCGCTTTTATGCACTGTTTTTACACCCCTTAGTTGACATTCAGAATGACGAAAGGTGTGAAACGTTCTTACTTTCAGCCGTGACTGGTTTTGCAAAATGATACCATGCCAGTGTTTTTTTTTTTAGTTATTATTTTTGTTGTTTTGTCTTTAATGAGCAATTTATAAATGAACTGTTTCATTCCGTTTTGAAAGATGAACTGCCCATACCTTCCATCCTCCCTTCGGTTTTCTCCGCAACCATACCCTCCATTTTACAAAAGACATCAAATCTATCCACTATCTACGTTAAAGATCTTACATTAACTTTCCTATGGAGGAAATGTATGCCTGCAGTGTTACTTGAATATATTTTATTTTGTAACAGTATTATTCTTAAAATAGTTATATTGCCAGCAAAAGCATGGGGAAAACAAGAGTAATCATCTTGGTTGGGCTTTTATTATTGCTACATGGCTATATAGTGGTGTAGCAAGGCTCTCTCTATGGCTCCTCAAGGACATTCTTTATTATAGACCTGTCAGCTCTGAAATATTTTGGCAATTATGTCTTGATTGCGTTATCAGATCATCTAGGTGAATCAATTTAGGATATTTTTTTCTTTATAACAGCCCACCATCAAAGAATCCAGCGCAGTTATGGAAAGTAATATAAGGGGAGGTTTTGATGTGCACATCAGAGACCATCCGTATGCTTGCGCTGACATTACATCTGAATCAAAATTAGGCTCACCAACTGGAACATCAATGCAACCAGGCAGTGCTAATGTGCTTGGCTGTGTACACTAGGGTAATGCTCTCGCTGGGATGTTTAATGTGTCCTCTCGTCAGTATGAAGACTTCAAATGTTTTTTTTTTTTTTTTTTTATTGCTGTGTATTTTGTCTCCACTTATCTCCCCATCCTTGTCTTTGGTTTTAAAGTTTGGATCGGCCATTAATGTAATTAAGAGGAGTGCAGCCTAAGCAAAAAGTGTCTTAATCGCTCACATCGATCTCTCTGAGAAAAGCAGTCAGCCTCTGTCTCAATTTGCTTTTGTTTCCTGCACAGCTTGTGAATGCTAATGCCTCGTCAGTGGGGCTCGATGCCCGACTGTGTGTGTGTGTGGGGTGTGTGTGTGTGTGTGTGTGTCTGCATCTCTGTGTG
>JASCQY010000388.1:11306621-11318210 GCA_030264315.1 Sardinella tawilis | reverse complement strand
CCCTATACTAATCAAAGCATATTAACATCATAATTCATATACAACAACTAAGTTACTATCTGCGAATTAAAAGTAATCAGGCGTTAATATTGGAAACATCATTACTTAATGGTCTATTATGGGTTGAATAAAGTCATGCAGCATAAGGAATTAATAAGTTATTTGTAGTGACTAACAAATGGCTAATATGCTATTAATTTGCATGTTAATGAGCAGCTTGTTAATGGCGATCAATGTGTGCTAAAATAAAGTGTTACCTTTTTATTTCAAATTTATGCTGTCTACTCCTTTGGAGTAGTGTGTAATATGATCAATCATATTCATGTATGATCAATTATGTTTGATTTTGTAACTAACTGTATGTGCTCTCTCTCTCTTTCTCTTTCTCTCTCTCTCTCTCTCTTTCTCTCTCTCTCTCTCTCTCTCTCCCTCTCTCTCTCTCTTTCTCTTCCAGCATTCTCTCCAGCTCTGGAAAACCATATCTCTTCCCCCGGCAACAACGGCACGCTGGAGTACAAGTCCAGTGTGCCGCCCATCTCCCCTGGAAGGTACTCCCCCATCCCCAAGCACTTGCTGGGGGAAGAGGACATTAACAGGTTGGATGGTTTTTCCTTCTTACGGTAATTACCTCCTTTCCTACCAGACGCCAGTGCCCACAAGGTAGATTATCTGTCCCACCCCACCCCACCCTCTCCTCTCGTTGTCTCCTGTGGGAAACTCAAAGGCAATCAGAGAAAGGCCTGAGAGGGATTGCCCTTGAGGCTCATCTTTTGGCCCCTTCACTGTTTTTGCCCCCGTTGTCCCCAGTTCTGTCCTGAGTCCCTGTCCCTGTCACTGTCACTGTCACTGTCACTGTCCCAGCTGTCCCTAGGTCTGTCCTACAGTAAGTGTCTAGTTTCTGTCCTGATTTCATTGTCCCCCCCCCCCAGTCTGTCTTGTTATGTTTCTGATCAAGAGGCCCAGTCAGCTACAGGTGGTTATATGAGTGTAATTTCAAAAGCATATTACTTTTAAGGGACATGTCACTCCTCGAAACATACAGTCACTGCGCATCCATCTCAAACAACTCGTTGATTTTCCGTAGTGTTTCTCCGCGTATCTTCCAAATGAAAGTGTGGATTTTCGGAATGGACTATGCTCCATAAAAACAGTATTCTCCAAGTATTGTCAAAGCCCTAGAATACTGAATTAATTTTTGTCTCCCTCTCTCTCTTTCCCATGATGGATATCTACCATCAGATATAATAATACCCGCTTAGCGGTTGTTACTCGGCTGTTACACACTTAGTGTACCTTGAATGACGCCGAAATTTGCTTCAAGCCCCATGTGCTTCTGGGAATAAAATGAGGGCATTGTTATCGCCACATCGCCGGTGTGGAGTGTATTTCTACGAGCGAGCGTTGCTTATTTTAACACGCCTCTTAAGATAGAGGATGGTAATGGAGTTTATTTTTATGTTCAGAGCTGTTTTTGGGAAGCATATGTTTTCCGCCAGGCGGTTTGTTTTTCTGAGCGGATGCTCCGCCGTGAAGTTTCAGCATCAGCAGCAGTTTGCACTCAAGCTCCTCTTCTCATTAAGAGCCTCCACTTCCTGACTCTTTCTCTCTCTCTCTCTCTCTCTCTCTCTCTCTCTCTTTCCCTCTCATGCTTTTTTTTCTGAACTTCCACTCTCCTCCTTTCTTTCCCTCTTTCTCCAAACTCCCTCTCACTATTTCTGCCTCTGCCTCTGTTCTGCTCTGAAATATACATCAGGAGTCCATCTTGCCTTCTCGGTCCTTCTCGTTTTCCTTCATCCCAGGTCTCAGGTGCAGAAAGTTGACCCCCTCTAGTGACTCGAAACTAAAGCCCAGCTTCTTCTCTTGGCTCTATTAAATTAACTATACCACTGTCTCTCCCTCTCTCAAGGCCGGAGGTATTTTTGCATACAATAAAAAAAAACCTCACACACAAACACGAAAGCAAGTAGGTCATGGTGCAGACGAGAGTGCGTGAGACGTCTGTGTGTGTGTGTGTGTGTGTGTGTGTGTGTGTGTGTACTTTTGCATTTGCTAGGCATCACTAGTCAGATGTTGTGACAGGGGACGGTTGGTGCTGTGCATTACAATAAGGCCCACTTGAGAGGGAGTGCATGGAGTCTCGACTTTCTCTTGGCTGCATCTCAGTGCACTCAGCCAGCCTAATGCCATTTTTCAAGCCAAAATTCAATCCCATCCACTTTATTCACACGTATCTGTGTTAGTCAGAGAGAAGTGCCGTATCCGAAAGCCTAATGCTAGTCTGCACTTTTTAAATGTCTCACTGTGCCCCAGGCTTTTACGTGCTTAAAACTTTTCAACGTCTTTCGCAAAGTCTTTCCCTACCCCTTACTCGTTTCACCTTTTCGGTAGTTTTTTTTTTTTTTTATATCCATACTGAAAGTAAAACCAGTGAAGGATTTCAGACGGTGACCCCTTGCTAAGCTTTTTACAGGGGGGGGGATTAAGACCGTCCCTCTCTTGGGCTAAGAGGTTTACACCTTCCTGGTGCTTGTCATAGGATGGGCTAATCTGTAGATTTAGCCCACTTATCTACCTCATCTGCAATAGCCAAGGAAAGCCACTAAAAGCATCAAGCAGTGTTTGAAGAAAAAAATACTGTATTACTGTGTGTACAGTCTTGATCCAGTGTCTTTAAAGTAATATAACTTTATGAGTTGTGCAAAGGAACATTTGCTCTTAGAAACAAGCTGCGAGCTAAGCTAAGGCTGGCTATATGTACAATAGTTGCAGCCAGCACACACAGGTCTTAGTGGTCTAGTCAGTCTGTGCCTGGTTGGTTTTTGCAGAGCCAGCCAGCCACAGATCATGAAAAATGGATACGGCTGGTTGTTTGGGGAGGCCTCTACGAGAGACCTAAACTCAGAGCAGGGCCGCTGAAAGGTCATCTCCTTCTCAGCCCTCCACCACCACCCCCGCCGCCACCCCTGCCACTGCCTCCGCCACCCCCACCACCCCCGGCGCAGCCCCCATTTCCATACGACCTCCATGAATGTTTTAGAGGCGTAAGTGGGACACTCTCGGAGCACGGCTCCCTGAGCCCCTGGGCTGCTGCGGTAAAGTCTCTCCAGCTCACACTCGATGTCTCTCTCTCTCCCGTGCTGTGGTGAGCTCCATGGAGAAGCTTTCACACCTTTCACGTGTGGAGAAAGCCAGAACAAGGTGAAGACCACCTGATTGGCCAGACCTCAGTGGTGGTGGTGGTGGTTTAGAATCTTGTTGTGTGGACACACACTAGTGGTTGAGTTTCTGAAGGCTTCTGAGATGAGCTGATTAAGGGTGTGAGATATTGCCCAAACTCAATGTTGGGAACTGATCAATGTCCAGACATTGCTCAGTGTCTAAATAGCTTTCTCAGATATTGTGGTTCACTTGAAGGTTTTGGAGGTGGCCGTTGATTGCATAAGATTTGTTACTGCACTGATTTGCATCGCTAACAAGTAGGCGTATTTCTGCTAAGCCATGTTATCACCATGCATAGTATGTCTGCTGTAAAGCAGTGATGCCGATCTTCGTGAAAACAACATTCTATATCAATGAGAGACTGAGTGGCTTGAGTGGTAACACAAACTCAGCCTTATTCTCAGGGAGAGTATTTGAACTAGCTTGTGTGGCATTTAAGCAATAGTCTGAAGTACTGTCAGCTTTTGCAAGTTCTGTGTTGTTGTTGTTAGGAACAAGAATAAGTGAATTTGGAACAGACACCTAACCAAAGTGGTAGCCTAGTCTAAGTTTGCTATTCAGTCTATGTTGCACCAAATTTTCTCTTTCTTTTTTCTACTGACGGCACTTGATCAACAGGAATGTGGTTGAAAGTACTGTGGACTGTCGCTTTAATTCCATATTTATAGAACACAGATCTGGTTTGTACTGAAGCAGCATAAATGTCTTAAAAAATTGGTCTGAAAGTTTTAAGATCCTACTTGGAACACGTTGGTCTCGCGCACGTACCGTACCTGCTTGCTCAGTATTCTATGAAAAATAGATGACCCGTCTGCCATTTTGCCACAACGCGACTGTCACTCAGCATTATGATGCTACCTCAGTGGCGCAGGCTCGCCTGTCTGGCTGCCAGCTCCCGACAACAGGCTGATTTCTGACTGTCAGAGTTCCAGCCCTGGGAAGAGACATGCTGCTCTTTCTCTCTCTCTCTCTCTCTCTCTCTCTCTCTCTCTCTCTCTCTCTCTCTCTCTCTCTCTCGGCTTTCAGCTGGGTAGCAGCATGCTGTACTGTAGCTACGCTGCTCACCCCTGTGCTGTGACACACTGCACACAAACGCCAGGGCCCCCTGTGAAGCTAGAGAGGGGGATGGTGAGCAAAGCATTGATTGTATTTGATTTGGTCCCTTGTGTCTTGAGCACAATGCTCAGAGTGTTCCCCACCTTAAGCTACTATGGCATTTCCTAACAGCTACTGAAAAATGTGTTTGTGTTTTACGTCCAATATTGTAGGTAATCAAATTATAGCCCATTATAAAATAATTCAAATGATATAATTATAGTCATCTTGGCATTCTGGTGTGGCGTAATTACCTTGAATTTGACTAATTTCACAACTATAGCATGTTATGGTGGATGGTGGACGTGGTTTTGAAGACAGTGAAACCCTCTGGCAGAAATGTAATAGGCAGTGGACAAGGGCTAATAGACAGCAGGCAAACAGAGCTAAGAATGGCAAGGTGAGGTATGAGGATCCAGATGTCCTGTGACTGATGCGGAGAATAGAGGAGAGAGAGAGAGAGAGAGAGAGAGAAAGTGGCAGGCAGATAGGAGAAGCTGTTTACTGCAAGTTCCGTTACTGTGGACTGAAGCCCAGTGGAGAAGTCACGAGCCAGAGCCATGAGACTCACGAGGAAGAGGGGGGGGTGTATGTGGAGAGCAGTGGTGTGTGTGTGTGTGTGTGTGTGTGGGGGGGGGGGTTAAGTGGGCCAGTGAGCGCTGCAGCTTCCGCTTCACAGCCAGCCAGCCCAGCCACAGCGAGATCATCTGCCAGAGCAGAGAGCAGAGAGCAGAGGCATGGCTAATGCAGCCCTGCAACCACCCAGCCCAGCCCAGCCCAGCCCAGCCCAGCTCACGCTCACAGCACGCTCCCATCTCCAGCCCAGCGCAGTGCTGCTTCTGAGAGCACCACTAGAGCCCAACACGTCAGCCAGTGGTTCCCCCTCTCATGCGCCGGTTCCAAATCAGCAGGCAGAGAAGTTGACTGCGGCCTGTACAGTAAAGCAGCTGTGCTGTAGGATGCCCTGCTGTGTGAAAGAGCAAAGACGTACTGTACAGTAGATCTGCAGCTTTCCACGCTGACGAGGCTGAGAGGACTCTGTGTGTCTTTCCGTTTCGATTTGTGTCAGTGTTGTTTTGCCAACCCCTTAATGTTGTTTGTTATTCGCTCTGTTTGGCTGTCCTCTGTGACGTGTATAGATGTCGTCCTCTGTCATTTTGTCACGTCCGATCACAAATGATCACATTCAGTCATACCGTACATTACCAATATACTTTTTAACTTAATCAATAGATGCTTTATATACGTATTCAGATTTTAAGACAACATTGGTTGTCTGTAATGAATGACATATTTTTTCTCCAATCAGAAATGCCTCGTTAGATGATGGGGAGGGTCACAGGTTTGAGACCCAGCACTTCCAGTTGAGGTGAGAGTCTCATGGGAACAGACACTTGATTTCTGTGGAACAGTTATTTTCAATCCAGGCTGTATTTGTTCCTAACAAACACTGTGTTGTCACTCGTGATTTTCCACTGAAGATTTGCACACAGTTCTTGTCTCTTGTCACACAGTGTTCCCATCGGATATCAGAATAACATCACAACAGTAATGGAATGAATAGGTAGTGATGGTCGTATATTGGAATTTGCTGTCATTTTAATTGTCAATAAATTTACCAACTCCTGTGCGTTGCATTCTGCATGAAGATTCCTTGCACGAACAAATGCACAAATTAGAGATTAGAGATTGAGAAACAGAGAGAGAAAGAGGGAGAGATGGAGGGACTCACTGGACTACTTTACCCAACTACAGTAGGCCGGATCAGTGGTCATCTGTTCGGATAGGTGCTGCTGTAGTGCATTATGGGACCTTGGCTGGGTGATTTTGCCACTTTGCACCTGAATTGCTCAGCTCCATGTGCACATCTGCACTGACTTTAAGCTTGTGAGAAAACCTCGGAGAAGAAATATTAACTTTCAGACCTCAAAGTTTTTTTTTTTGCATAAACTGAGGATAAGCTCAGACACTAAAGACAGCAGAATTTTATTGTTCTTTTTTTTTTCTTTGTCCGCCATCTTTCTCAGTTATTGTCATGTTACAAATATCTTTTTGGCAGTTGCTTTCTTATTGCTTTGCTTGTATCCCCCCCCCCCCCCTTGTTGAAATGATCAGAGGAATCAAGTCATGTGTTGCTGACTCAGAGATTTTTTTGAGATGGCCCTGTTCCTTTTTTTGTGCGATCCAGAAATGTGCTTTGACTGCTCATTCAAAACCAAGATGGCGTCGCTGATATCAGAAGAAGGCTTCCTTCAAAGAAAGTGTGTGAGCGAAGTGTACCAGACAAGAGTCTCGCAAAAATCCCACCACTGACACCAGCCCTTACTTACAGTACTCTAATTTACTAGTCCGAGACTGGCACCCTCCCCTCACCTCCATGTAACCTCGCCTAAGCTATGGATACACTTCTCTCCCACTCTCTGATCTCCTTGCCTGTGCTACTCATCTAACATTAACAACTTAACCACTTTCTTTCTCTCTCTGTCTCTCTCTCTATCTCTCTCTCTCTCTTGCTCTGTCTTTTTCCCTCTCACTCTCTCTCTCTCTCTCTCTCTGCTTGTCTGTCTTGCTGCTGTCTTGTCTCTTGCTACCAGGCCTCCTGAGCCAGTTTACAGCACTGTGAACAAACTGTGTGAGCGCGCACCTTCCCCCCGCCTCTATTCCCCCCTGGAGCACCCCACCCCCTTCCCTCACTTCCACTTAGGTGTGCTTCCCGACTCCGAGATCACAAGGTACCGCAGCACCACCACCAGCACCACCACCACCAGCACCCTCTGACCAATGCACTGCACGCCCACCTGCCCTGCTAGTTCCCTGCCACCCCCCCCTTTCCTGCATGTCCCCTCCCCCTCTCTCCCACCCTGCCTCCCCCTCTACTGGTCCTTACTGAAACATGTGGCATGACTTCAAAACAACAAGGGCTCATCAAAAGTTTTGTTGTGCCAGTATGGGCTTGCATGGATTGCTTGCTTAAGGGTGCATGAGTGTAGATCTTTGTCCTTCATAGCCCACAAACAGACCTCCTGAGTTTTATATTATATTATATATTTATTTATTTATTTATTCAGTCGTAATTGCAAGAAGATTGAGTAGACCAATCAAACAGATGGAGCCAGGGTCTGATACGGTACGGTTAGGTACATAACGACTGAGCTGTTGGCCGTTTAATGCCATAGTTGCAACCATGACGACCACAGAAGAGACTAGGCATGATAAATAAAACATGTTTGATTGAGTCTCGATCGCATTAACTAATCGAAAAGATTGAAATCCACAAATGCCATTGATTATGAGATTTCAAAGTAGAAACACCTTAAGCTCTGTTTGCAACTTTAGTGCTTAGATATCAGACTTTGCTCAGAGGTATCCTGCCTTTAAATTCAGATCTGAAAAATTCCTCAATGCATGTTTTTTTGTTTGTTTGTTTTTTTAACCTAAACTTTCATTGGTGCTTGATTTTAGGCTTGGTTGTGAAGGCTGTCATCATTCTGCAGTATCAGTGTTTATTTGTTGTTGTTGTTGATGTATATTGACTGAAGCCTTTGTCAAGGTCGGGACCGTTGGGAAACTTGCCCGTAGCTGTCGTCCCGTGTTGAGTGCATCCTAATTCTGATTGCATTGATTGTAGCTTAGTTGCATGAGCCTTGCTTTGTACTCCTCTCCCCCTAAATGGATTTACACTTCTATGGGACCAAAGACTTTGTGGTGTACACCATGGCACATCATTGTGTATTTTGTGAAGCGTAAATGTAAAACAGTATTTTACTGTATATACCGTATGTATGTGGTATGGAATGCGCTGTGTTCGGTTTTCTACGGTCTTACTTATATGGTAGGGACACAAGTGGTAGGGTCATGACTGTTAGGGACATGAGAGGTAAAGAGTGGTAGCTTTCTGATTGTGTTTGTGCCTTCAGTTTAATTCCCAAAGCCATTATCACTTGATGATGGGCTGCATGTGTGTGCATGCACTGTGTTCTATTTGCTCAGAATATAATCTGGTTTGACGATACCTTGTTGCTTGGTCTGCTGCTTCGCATGGGAGCACGCAGGGACGGTGTTTTTAAAAGCTTTTTCTGGCCTTGTTTTTGGGTGTCTGCGTGTCTTGAAATGTGACTAGTCCATTTGTAGGCAGTGTTGAAAACAACAACAAATCCACTGGCTCTGGCGTGGAAATTCACTTATTTTACATTATAGATGAATGGAGAGAACAGATCACCACGAGCCTTCATGCGGAATTCTCTGGAAGTAGAAAATTGGGTAATGTACCACAAACGGCAACAAAATGGACAAACCCAGACAATTTTTGACATTTTGGAGAACTAAATATGTTATCTATAAATGAAAATAAAAAACAGATTGCGTTGTGATTCACACACACAGTGGCGTTTCTGACATGTTTTCAGACGTCATTGGACATGGGAATAACTGCCTTGTGTTTCGTGGTCCGTGGTCCGTGGTGATTGGTCAGCAGTGGACTTGTGTGAATTCCTTCCAAGCCAGCATCATAATTCATGGCTTAGCCCCGACAGGCCCTGTGTGTCTGCGTGCAGCGCACACATCATGCCACTCCCGACCACGAGGGCCCTCACCCCATCGGCCCTGAGAACAAGACGGAGCAGCAGATGGATGTGGCCATTGGAGTGTTTTACTGTGAGCTGTCCAGTGTTAACGGCATGCATCATGGCCACACAAAAACAGAGGACGTATTGATTTCATTGTTGTGGTCAGTGTTTCAGTGACCACTGGTCGTAGCGATGCAGCAGAAATCATATACTGTGATCGTTGAACATGAGGGCAGTAAATACAACCCTAGCAGCTCTCTGTTATACTTCATAGATGTGATTAATGTCATTATTCGCTCGTCGTACAGCACATGCTCCTAGTGCGTGATTGTTCCTCACATGTGATAGTGTTTCATCCCACACATCAGCGGAAAACAAACTTCCCAAGCAAGCTAAATGTTGTTTTAGCGTTGTGTAGTCCGGCGTGTTGTGCTCCGTCATCACGGCCTCTCCTCAAAGGACACGATGAGGTACAGTAGTCTGCATCCCATTGCTCTGTGTGGTCACTGCCAGTTTTCCCATTGGCCAAGCGCTCTAGGGGACACATGTGTTGTTGTAATATAACGTAACGATGTGCCTCGTGGTGTGATTTTTCACCCGGCGTTCTCGGGGCTCTGTACGTTGCCCTCGGTGCCAGGATCCCCACGCATAGCCAGTTTCCTGTTTCTAATCCAATTATCGCCCCGGAGAGCGATGCTGTTGTGAACAATCTGCTCCACTGAACCGGCAAATAATCAAACTGTCTCTTTAAACTCCCCCTGCAGAATCCAAAAGTTCAAGGGAGTTTTGCACCAAGGGGCAAATTAATGTTGGAAGAGTTTAGACTTTTTTTGGCTTCTTTTCTGCAAGTGCTGCTTACAGCTCAAGTGGTTCTGTTTTTTTTTGTTGTTGTTGTTTTTTTTAACGTAACCTACTGTGTTAGATGTACTGTATCTGACTCGTAATCTTATTGCACTTCAAGAGAGAGCGCTTTTGGAAAATAGCCCAAGTTGCCAAATCTGATCCACTCTAACCATGTGTGCTAGCTGAGTTTATGAGCCCAATCCATTTCCTGATTTGCAAGTCAGTCAGTCACAATGTCCCATAGCGAATCTTAAAAGTGACTGTATTGACTTGAGCTACTGCCAGAAGGGCAGCCAATTGCACCCTGCATAGCTTGTGTCTAGCCTCTCTCATAATATAATGTGCATGTCATTACTCGGGAGTTGAGCTCGCAGAATTTGAGCTCTCTCTTCATCAGACTCCGGGTACCTAATGGAATTGTTCCGATAACTGCTATCGATTAGCCGCCCTCCCCGAGGCGAGACTTCGGGAGCCTGGTCTCTGTGAAGGCACCTCTCCTCACCCCCTGCCTCCTGCCCCCCACACCCCGCTGATGCCGGCTCTCCGCTCCAATGCCGTGATCGCTCCGCAGCGATATATATATAAGTCTGTTTTAAGAGAGGAGTCTTTGCCTGCAGATGGCATCTTTTCAGCTGTACAATCACAGTACTGAAACTACAGTGTGTAATTGCAGTACCTCTTTTTGGTGAAGTTTTGATGCTTCTTTGTTTGTTTGTTTGTTTGGTAAATAATGTGTGTGCTCCTGAGAAGAGAGCAGGCATACAGGGTTGTTATCCCAGTCCAGTGCCTGGTCGGCCCCTGCATGCTTTAGCAGCTCTCATAGCTGATTCAGATTCACTGTGGTTCAGGTGAGCAGCCTACAGTATGATGTCATACAGTAGCACAGCTGTGTCAGCGGTTTCCCTGGGGCCAGAACCCCCCCTCCCTAACCCCTCTATCCCTCTCTCTTTCCCTCTCTCTATCCCTCTCTCTTTCCCTCTCTCTATCGCTCTCTCTCTTTCCCTGTCTCTACTCTCTCTCTCTCGCCTGCTCTCTCCATCTCAAATACTGTATGTCACTCTTTTAAGTGTTTGTTCTGGATGAGGGTTAGGTTATGTAGGTCACACACAGTAATGCATCGTATTTTTCCCTCCACTGTGCTAAAGGCAAGGCCACCCCTCTTCTTCCTCCTCCTGTTCCCGCTCCTCCTCCTCCTCTTCCTCACACGGTTGTGTGAAAGTAGCACAGTAACTTCCCTCTGAGGTTGTTATTCAGAGCCGTCTCTGGGGAGTAGCCACAGTGGAGAAGGCTGTTCCTCGCTCGCTGCGGTGTTGCCGAGAACAGATGGGCGCGCCCAATCAGTGCGAGGCGCGTGCGTGCGTGCCGTGCCACCGCCGACGCACCGATTGATTGGAGCTTAATGGAGTCGAGGCGAATGGAGGAGGAGTCCCTGTTCGCGCGCAGCCGCGGCGAATGTTCGTTCCGCTTCAGCGGTGCAGAGAAAGAGTGCGCCGCTATTTAAGACGGCCGAAACCGTCAATAAACTATTACGGTGTGGTGGTCCGAAACACTCATCGATGTTCATTTGCGTTTGGTGCTACTCAGAGCAGGAGGACGGCAAGGAATGTCAAACTCTGCATGAGAGCAGCGGGAGCAAGACTGTATTCCACAATGCAGTTCACGGAAAGCTCCTAGTCCATGGAGAGGCAGCAACAAAAGAATTTCAAAGATCTGTGATAATGTTGCTGACTAGCCTCTGAAAAGAAACAACGCTCTGCATTTTCATTGGTACATACTAGTTTTTATTGAAGATCTGCAGATCCTGCAACATTTTCCTTCTCTGAAAAGTTACTGTGGTCTATGGGGGGGGGGGGGGGGGTTGGCACAA
>JASCQY010000388.1:11289198-11302200 GCA_030264315.1 Sardinella tawilis | reverse complement strand
TCTCTCTCTCTCTCTCTCTCTCTCTCTCTCTCTCTCTCTCTCTCTCTCTCTCTCTCTCTCTCTCTCTCTCACTATCTATCTCTCTGTCTCTTTCTCTCGCCCTGCTTGGCAGTGTGGGTCGCAGATGGTGACAGACTACTGTGAAAATGAGAGTGTGTTTGGACGAAGGGCTGACTGCTGTGTGTGTGTGTATGTGTGTGTGTGTCTTTTTCCAGGGCTTTGTTTGACTATGAGAAGGCCAAGGATAGTGGCCTGCCCAGCCAGGGCTTGAGCTTCCGGTATGGAGACATCCTGCACGTGATCAACGCCTCAGATGACGAGTGGTGGCAGGCCCGGCGGGTCACTCCAGAAGGAGACAGCGAGGAGATGGGCGTCATCCCCAGCAGGAGGAGGTGGGCCTCCAACACACACACACACACACACACACACACACCACATCACATGACATCTCGCCATCTCAACATCTCAGGCGGGCACCACACATTTAACTGCATCTCCCTGCACCACACCCACCCACAGCCACACATCATGCTACAACACACCACATCCCCCACCCCCCCCCACCCCCGAACTGATTCAAACACCCAACTACGCTACACATATTAGGACACCACACAGCATTGCACCATAGCACACCTCCCTGCACCAAACCATTATATGCCACCATACCCAACACACACCACACCACACATCACTACACCACACCAAGTGTCTCATCACCTCCACAATGTACACAACGCCACTCCAAATCACACATCGGACAATATTTACTGTAAGTGTACAACACACCGGCATGTTAGGTCAGTGCCATACTTTTTTGTCCAGGTTTGTAAATAAGATCACACTGACTGTTGTGCAAACATACATGAAGCATGAAATGAAACGTGCACAGACGTCAGATCTTTACGTTTATAAATTTGATTATTTTTGCTGTTTTGTGCCCTCACAGAGTGGAGAGGAAAGAGAGGGCCCGACTAAAGACGGTGAAATTTAACGCCAAACCTGGCAGCCTTGATTCGAAAGGGGTAAGTTTCTGTCAGAGTTTGGGAAGATTTGATTTGGTGCAAAAGGTTTATCTCTCTTGACAAAAGTGACTGTGACACTGTGTGACACTTAAATGTCAACCTTTACCTTTGAGGTCAAACAGATCTACAGATTAGCATTTTGGGAAGGTTTTTTTTTTCTTGCACCCAGGAGGGGAAAAGCATTTTTTTTTTTTGTGAAGGTCAGGGTCTTCACATCTCACTACAGACAGCCCAGGCCAGTCTCCTCAGCAGCCAGCCAGCTTCTCTCTCTTTCTCTTTCTCTCTTTTTCTCTCTTTTTCTCTCTTTCTCTCTCTCTCTCTCTCTCTCTCTCTCTCTCTCTCTCTCCCCCTCTCCCTCTACTTCTCCGTCTCTCTCTCTCTCTCTCTCTCTCTCCTACTGCCTCTCTGTTCGTCTCCTCATCTGAGGCTCCAGCGCTAGTGAGCCCCATCCGTCTCTGCCTCGCCCCCACTCACTGACACCCAGCCCTGAGCAGCAGCAGAGGCAGAGGCACCAGCAGGGCTCGGTCCTGTCTGTCAGCCTGCCACAATTCATCCGTCCAAGTCAATAGCACCCGTCTCAGAGCATGAGAGTCGCATGCATCACGCTGCCGTGCCACCACACGACAATAGGCCTGCATCTGATTGCCTTTAAAAAAAAAATAAAAAAATCACAGTTTACAGGCTTACTTCAAGTGAATAGCACTTTAAATGTAATGTTTTTTTTTCATATACTGCATGTTTTTTGTTTTCATATTGAAAGCAGTGAAGCAGCAATTTTGGCAGCAAAAAAAACATTCACAAGCTGTCAAGTATCCATAGCAACATCCTAAGCAGCTTCTAACATGTTTAGGGGTTTAGTGAATGAATAGCAACTCCAGTGTCAGAATGCTGAAGCCAAGATTGCGAGTAAACAGACGACACTCATACTCACTCTTGGCACAGTTATAAAGGTTGTGTTACCATAAGCATGAGAAAGAGCTCAAAAAGAAAGAAAAGAGCTGGATTTTATTTCAGTGAGTGAATAATTTTTTTTATGTTTTCATATTAAAAGACACTAATGTAGACAACACATGCAGTTTAGAAGCCTGCATAAATAAATGTTTACTTTCTGTATTTCTTGCTCACAAAGATAGTCATATCTCATAAAATATCTAAGCAAGATTGAAATATCTTAACTGTTTATTCATTGTAAAGTTTTCATTCTAAAAGTAACAGATTCATTAGGCTAGTTTCCCCCATTCCATTTGGTAACAAGAACATGTTGTGTTAATCACACTACTTGTGCTGTGGTCTAGTAGTCCCTCTGTAGACTCTACAGGGACAAACCTCAGTAGAGCCAACTCTAGTCAGTACTGACATGATATTGAAAGTCTGAGTTATATGTAACATCAGGCACACTATTAGTGATCACGGCTACAGGCAGGGCAGCTTTAAGCACATACATTTGAACATGTCAGGGCCAACGTGCTCATCAGCTCACCTCAGAGTTCCTTGTCACACATACAACCTACACCTTGCATGTTTCCTCGAGGAGAGAATTTTCTTTTTCACACTCCACCATTTATGTGTCGCATCTGGCTTGGCATGAACCTCAACTGCATGACCCATAATAATCTTTTGTTTGTTTGTCGCTGTTTTTTTTGTGTTTGTTGATTGAAATAGTTGTTTTTAATACCTCAGTGTTCCCTATTTTGTTATGGCTGTTATATATTATGTTCCATTTTGCCCATGTCTGAGAGTATCCACATCAGGCACATCATTGGCATGGGCAGTAAGAGCCACTCAGGGCAAAGTATTCCAGAACTTTCTTCTGATCGACTCCTGCTGATGAGGTCGTTTGTACATTTCAAGTCTCTCCTGTCAATAATTACACCATGACGCCGCGTTATGCCCTGAACATTTTATCGTGGATTTCAAGGCTGATCACAGAAAGTCAACAGTCATGAACATGGAATGTTACTGGCCATGTTGACAAACATTTAGCCTAATGAATAATTTGCTAAATCTCAGTCAGCGTGACTTTATTTTAACGAATATGGGTAAACAAACAATTGGCTTGGCCTGCCCTGTCTCACTGATGTCCCGTCCCATGAGATGTTGTTGCAGCTCCTTGTGTGTGTGTGTGTCTGTGTGAGTCAGTCTGGCATGTGTGTGATGACAGTCCCATGTCCCTGTTTGCCTCCCATGCCTCCCTCTCTCCTCCTCACAGTCGTTTAGTGAAAAGCGTAAAAAGAGCTTCATCTTTTCGCGCAAGTTCCCATTCTACAAGAACAAGGAGCCGGGCGAGCAGGACGGCAGCGACTCCGAACGTAAGTAGCAGCTGTGGAGACTGGCGCAGTGGAAGCACACGCACACACACACACATTCACTCACACAGTGTCCGATTCTCCTCACACATTCGTACACACATGCGCGTCTACAGCAGACCTTCGTTGCAGTCAGGTTTAGGGAGGTGTGTGTGTGTGTGTCTGTGTGTGTGTGTGTGTGTGTGTGTGTGTGTGTGTGCGTGCGTGCGTGCGTGCGTGCGTGCGTGCGTGCGTGCGTGCGTGCGTGCGTGAGTGCGTGCGTGCGTGCGTGCATGCGTGCGTGCGTGCGTGTGTTGGGCCATATCAAGATGTCTGGAGAACAGACAGGGAGCTGTGTGTATCCAGCATTGAGCACCAGCAGGGTTAAAGCTGCCTTTCAGCTTTAGTTTCCAGCCTAATCATATCCCTTAGACACCAATTGGTATAGAACCTGTTGAAACAAGTATGGACTTCAGAACAAGTGTTTGTGGGTCAGAGCCATGTTGTTGCTCAGTCTGGATCTCAGCTGTCTGTTTGAGCCCAGTATTAACCGGATTGTCTGGTGGAACAGTCCGGAACGCAGTGGGCTCCCAGTTGGGCCGCCTAGACCTTCTCTCCCTCATTCCACTGACCTCTACCTTCCTCTTCTGTGGCTGTGTTCTCTCTGTCTTTCTCTCTGCCTTTTTTCCTCTTCTTTTTTTCTCTTCTCTTGCTCTTTCTCTTTCTCTTTCTGCCTCTCCCCTCCTCCTTACCCCCGTCTGCGGGACGGAACATGTAGGACATTCCTGGATTAGGTGACGACGGTTATGGGACAAAAACACTGAGTAAGTCCATGCAGGAATGGTCCCATCTATAGCGCAAATCCCAATCCCACTCCCACACCCCCACGCCCCCCCAAATACACACTCCCAACCCATCCCAATGCATCCTGAGTTTTGGGTTGTCAACTTTCTGTTTGGCTCTGTTTTCCGTTCTGTTGGATTCCCAGTGCCTTGGGATGGGTGGTGGAGGAGGTGCCTTTAGCTTCTCCATGCATGCCGGCTAGCTAAGATGTCCGACCGACTGACTCCCGAATGCCTCCAGCTCTCACACAACGCTCCCGTTCACCTTGTGAATTAATTCACTGCATCACCCCGCCCCAACTCTACTGTAATGAAACTACATGATCCTTGATGCTTGATAGAAGACTTATTAAGTTACTGCTTGATTAACGTTGTTGCTTCTTTAAGTGTCTGTGTTGTTGTTGTTGTTGTTGTTGTTGTTGTTGTTTTTTCTGTACTTTTACCATGGTGGTTGCTTTACGTCAACAACATCCTACACACTCTGTGGAGCTGCTGTGTGTATTTTGGAACATGCCCAGTGGCATACCGTACACTAAAAGACTACTGTAAATGAAATGCTGGTTTTAGAGTAAAGTCAGCCAAGTCAGACTTGGCAAACAAAGGCAAACATTTGTGGCAGCTGCCTTGTTGTTCACTTTTTTTTTTTTAATCTACTAGCTGCTGCAGCATCTTAAACTGGGAGTTTCAGGTCATTAGAACCAGCAGTATCGAATCTGATCATGGAAACACTGTCTCAGCTAGACTGATAGTACAGTGTGTGTGCGTGTGTGTGTGTGTGTGTTTTGAAACGTTTTGATCAGATGCCAGTTGACTCTGCGGCGCCTCAGCGTCCATGCTGTGCATCATGTTTTGAATGGGTTGTGACAGCATGGCAAACCCCCCAGGAGGGGCTGCCCTACAGAGACAAGCATGGGCCAGAGGCATCATGCCCACATCTCTCCCAAGCTGGGAGAGCTATTTCTGCGGCAGAAATAATCCACAGATACTATAGGGGCATCTTGTTTTGGTAGTTCGTGTCTCAGCTGCTACTGCAATGGAAGGAATAATTTTTTTGAAGAGAGTTTCCTAAGCAGGACAGTGCACAATTATCTCCTGTGGCGAACTTAAAGATCTTCCATTTGTGACGGGAGCATGGGAAGCTGTGTCAATTTTAGTCCTTCTTTCTATATCATGGAACGGGAAACACGTGAAACGCACAGCATCACACGGCTAAAACCGTGCCTTGAAGTCTTAATTACATTAGACAAAGCATACAATGGAATTTCAAAGCAACGGCAGAGAAGAACATTCTAATCATTAAAAACAGATTAAATGTGAGAGAACATTTCCCCTTCTTTCCATTATATTATACGGAACAGATCGTCTTGCCACACAGTCACCCAGTATGTAAGCATCCATCATCATGTACAGTAGTATCACCACTGATGGCAGCGCATGTTGTTCACAGTGCGCACACATTCTGGGTGCTATTTGTGGAGCTAAAGGCCATTCGGTGTGCCATGCTCGGCTGGCCCGAGTGAGAGTGTTAATGGGCTCCATCCAGAGCATGACTGAGGCATGAGGAATTCAGCTTCATGTGGAATACTCATTTTGTGACGCTTCCTGAACACTGGGTAGATCAAATGCCAAATGAGCAGTGAACTGTCTCATATCTCTCTCTCTCTCTCTCTCTCTCTCTCTCTTTTCCTGTCTTTCCAAGCTAAAGTGCACCAGATTTGGTGGAGAGGTATTTAATTAAAATGGCACAGTGATATTTAAATTACTTTGTTTGGGAGGAGAATGGCGTTGTCTGCTGACAGAACAGTCACCCAGCTACCTCCCCCGTCATGCTGCATGAGAAGTATGTGTGTGTGTCTGTGTGTGTATGCATGTGCGCGTGTGTGTGTGTGTGTGTGTGTGTGTGTGAGTGTGTGTGTGAGAGAGAGAGACAATGTGCATCTCCAGGGTGAGGAGTTCAGCCCTCAGCCAGCGCTCTCCTGGAGTGGGATGGGTGTTTTGTTGTGATGGATGTGCTGTCGGCCCAGGCCACGGCGCCCATCCATCAGAGCGCTCTGCCACGCCTCGCAGCCGCGCTTGATTGATCTGGCCTAGAACTCCAGCTGATCCGACCGGGGTGGGCCTGTCTTGCGCAGGCCGCACACTCCTTGATCTACGGAAGTTCAGAAGCCCGTGTCCCTGCTGGTTACAGTAGCCCCGCATCGGAAAAGAACATAAGAATCCTGTTGCCGGTGCACAGGCAGCAGTGATGAATTCTTGGACTGTTTCCTAACTGTACGCAGTGGGAGCCGTTCCCTTGTATTTAAACGAGATGCGTTGCAATGGTGCTGCTTGTCTCTCGTCCTATCGCCTGAAGAAGTTAAAGACTTTTACAGTTTTCTCGCCACACAAATTGAAAAGCAAAAAGAGTCTGCATATCTGAAATCTCCTCTGCTCCTCAGAGTGATGGAAGTTTTTATGTGTGTGTGTGTGTGTGTGTGTGTCTTGTGTGTGGAAGGAGACTCCTAGGATTATGTTTTGTATTCTTTTTCATCCGAGCTTCCTGAAAAGCCATTTCTGCATTCTCCTCCAAGTCTACACAGCCATGTAATACATTGTCTTACGGCATGACATTTTTCTGAGCTTGTGTTTGTGAATGACCATCATTTGGACAAGTGCCTTTGAACAGCTCAGCCCCATAATGAGTGCATTCATCATGTCTCTCTCTGCAGGGAGCCAAGAGGATCTGATTCTTTCTTACGAGCCTGTCATGCGGCAAGAAAGTAAGTGTTTCTCCGATCCAACTGGCATTTCATCATGGTAGCCAAAACTTATACGTGATCGCACACAAGCACTGTCTAGAACCTCAGATCTTTATTTTCGAAAAACCTTTCTTTCAATTCCCAGTTACTTATGCCCGGCCAGTCATCATCCTTGGGCCCATGAAGGACCGAATCAACGACGACCTGATCTCTGAGTTCCCGGACAAGTTTGGCTCGTGTGTGCCACGTGAGTAGAGCCCATCTCCCACAGAGGATGGCTAGGGCACTGTTGGGTCCTCCGCACAGCACAGTACAGTATGTGTCAGAGGAGACGGAGGCTGGTACTCAGCGTCATTTGTGTTTGAAGACACCTGGTGTGTGTGTGTGTGTGTGTGTGTGTGTGTGTGTGTGTGTGTGTGTGTGTGTTTTTGTTGTTGTTGTTTGTTTTGGGTTGTGTGTTGTGTTTTAGTATGTCCTTCACCACCATCTTGTGTTATGACCCATCCTTATAAACAGTGTGTTGGACTTTGTGTTGAGTACGTTATGTGGTGTTTTTGCTTTTCTGTTATTTTGTGTTTTTGTGTTTTTATGTTTTTATGTTTTTATGTCTCGTTTCTTCTGTTTGTGTTTTATTTACTTGTCTTTTGTTCGTTTTTTTTTAACATTTGGAAAAAGCAGCTAACAGTTCAGGGCAAGGGGGTAAGTGAGCCGACCAGTCTTTACTCTCAGTAGAGGAGCCAGTGGAACAGATAGAGTGGCTCCTCAGTGGGCCTGCCCATCCTGTAGAGAATCACTTCATGTTTACACAAGCCTTTAGAGTCATAGGAAACATACGAGTTGATGAAGAAAACTGTTCCAGTTTTTACAATAATTGAGGTCACAGATGACATGTGAAGCTTCAACACTGTAGGAGCGCTAGTTTTAGGCCCTTATTTCTGTCTTGAGTCCTCCTGAGTGTGTATAATTCCTGTCAACAAGTTAAAGCATGAACAGACACCCTCCCCAAATCATCTCCTAAATGTCATCCTGCATCTCGTCATCGCCGCTCAGATACGACGCGACCGAAGCGGGACTACGAGGTGGACGGGCGAGACTACCACTTTGTGACCTCCCGCGAACAAATGGAAAGAGACATCCAAGAGCACAAGTTCATCGAAGCGGGGCAATACAACGACAATCTTTATGGAACCAGTGTACAGTCTGTCAGATACGTGGCTGAGAGGGTGAGACATTATTCGAGCTGCATTAAGTCACCATTAATTAATCATTAGCTAGAAAGATCTCCGGATGGTTCCATGGGACTAATGGGACATGGGGCTAATGACATTCGTTACAGATAATGATCATTTTTGGGCCATCATTTCAATTGAAGTCAAAGCCTTGTGTGTTTATTCCCCAGTCCAGGAGGGTTTGTTGTTGATTCTTGCCTTCTCCTTCTCTCCCAGGGGAAGCATTGCATATTGGATGTGTCTGGGAACGCCATTAAACGGCTACAAGTAGCACAACTCTACCCCATTGCCATCTTTATAAAGCCCAGGTCCATAGAATCCTTAATGTAAGTAGTGCCGTCGTCTTCATTTGAAATGCTATCTTAACGATGACGACAAATCTCATCTTCAGGGGGGGATTCCAAGTGATTAAGTGATGAACCTGTCTAAGTGAACCTAGAGAAAGTGGTAAACCTGCTATTCTAAAACTGGTAGTTGCGACCCTCGATTGTGATTGGTTGAATTGCGTTCCATGTTGTAAAATCCACGATTAACCACGGCTCTGACCGCATTTCGTTCCATATTAGCAAAGTGAACGGTGGTTGCTCTTGGCAACCATTCAGCTACAGGAACTATGTTTCTTGATGGAGGAATTATTATCTATGGATAATTCGCTACATTTCTCCTCATTGTGTGTGTCATGAAATGATGACGGGTTAATGTGCTAACAGTTTTAGAAAAGCAATAACCCCCTTGAGTCCATGAGTTATGCTCCTTTTACCACAGCTAAGTGTGCCTAACGGCACTGTGCTGAGCGACTCACCTTAGCCGTGGTAAAACGAGCATAACTCATGACCTCTCGGGGGTTATTGGTTACAAAGTATAGTCTGCTGGCTTTGTTAAGTGAAGACATTTAAGATTTTAGACTCTCCTACCATCAGGTTTATCACTACCTCTGGGTTAGCATACCCAGGTTTGCTACTGCAGCCACCTTCTTTGAAATCCCCTCTGGTGTGAGAATAGCCCAGAGCGCAGAGAGTAAGGCACTGAGCCTCTGGTCTGATTTCAGGGAGATGAACAAGAGGTTGACTGAGGAGCAGGCTAGGAAGACGTATGACCGCGCCATGAAGCTGGAGCAGGAGTTTGGCGAGTATTTCACAGGTAAGAGAAGCAAATGGGGGCGGGAGCGCGTGGGGGGGGGCTGACATGACAGCTTGTTACGGGGGCTTTCTCACTAGATAGCTGAGGTGTTGGCAAGAGCTGCTGGGCTCTTTTGCATATTCCAGCTCGGTTGCCTGGGAGGCGGAGTGGAGGAAGCCATTACTCTCCATCATGTGTGACGTGGGGGGAATATCAGTGCCCTCCTGAGTGCGCCACTCTAAGCGCAGCGTCTTTGTTTTCATGAAATATGCATGAGCTCTCTGCAAGGCGTACCGTACTCTACCGCACCTTCACCCTAACAAGGGACCTCATCATTGCTTCCTTCTCACAACATAGAATATCTTTCAAAGCCACAAGTGTGGCCACATGCTGTATGTAGGTTAGCACGAAAAAAGAGCGAACACTTAAAATACCCGTAGTGACGATACTTACTGTATGCGGTTACCATGTCCTTGTGCTTGGAGACGGGTGCCTTTGTTAAAAGCAGAGAAAGTTGATGTGATGTCAGAATGGCTCTACAAGGCTCTCATTACCTCTCCTCCTCTTCTCTTGCAGCTCTTGTTCAAGGAGAGACCCTAGAGGACATTTATACCCAGTGCAAAATGACCATTGAGGAGCAGTCCGGACCATATATCTGGATTCCCTCAAAAGAAAAACTTTAAGGAACAGAGAATCATGGCAGGGATTATGGACTGCAAAAAAAAAAGAAAACATAGAAATAATTTGTAATATATGATAAATAATTGCGGCGATGGTAATTGTTAATGATAGTGAAAAATACTAACTTCTTTTGTTATGTTTCTTTGTTTTGTTTTTTTGTTTTTTGTTTTTCACTTTCAATATGAATGTTCCTGAATGTACACCACAAAGTGTTAGAAACATGGCCTCGAAAACAGACTGTTTGTATACATACTCATGAGCATTTTTATTTCCGCAAGGCAAAGGAAACGCAATCAACAGTGAGTTTGACTTTGACTAGGTCCACGCCGACAAACAGCAGGAGCCACGTCAAGCAGGAGGGACAGAGAACAGAGACAGAATGAGCCGGATTATCTCACACAAGCCACAGGGGAGGACAAGACCCAGTCTACTTTCACCCCTCCAGTCCAGTTTAGACCAATCCTCGAGAAGCCTGAAGAATTTCTGTCACATGTGGTTGACACATTTCTGGTGTTTCTTTTTGTTTATTTTTTTTTTTTTTTGCATCTTGGCACTCACATGGCCCATGGACAATTCATGTTTGAACCCCTTCCTCCTGTCACAAATCGTTATTTTTTTATTTAATTTAATTCATTACATTGTCAGAATTTATTTTGGAGATGCTCCTTGGGAAGAATTCTGGTTTGAAATTGTACATTTGACAAATTGTGTTTTAAAAAAAAGATGCTTTAAATGTAGACAAAGGGAAACAACTAGATATAGGAAATATGACACTATATTTATATTTTGTATTGATAGAGGGCACAACAGCACAGGAAAATATTTATAATGAAAAGAGATATAACTTTGTTTAAAAAGAAACTAAAAATGTATTTTACTTGTACGATGTAGTGGTGTTGTTGTGTAGATGTAGTAATTGATGGGGGTGTTGTGCGCGACGCTACATACATACTTAGCGCTCCCTTGTCCGCTTCGGACCAGAGGGGAAAGTTGCTGTGTAACGCCGCACTGTGGTGACCAACACGTTTCCGCCGGTAAACAAAATCCAGAGCTGTACTAGTCTCCCGCGCCTCGCCTGTTAAGAGCTTTGTAGGAGGCAGGGAAGACTGGCCCCACGTACTGTAACACCCCACCCCGCCCAACCCTCCCCTCACACACACACACACACACACACACACCGTGCTGAAGGGAGGAGGGTCTGCATTGAGAGAGGGTGGGGGTGGCGGTCGGCTCCTGGCCATGCACTCCCAACACACCCCAGCTTCCCTGAGGCATCCCGAAAGTGTTTACATTGAAGTCCTGTTTACCTCACTTAGCACGCACTGAAGAAACCAGACGAGCATCGAGGGCTCGCCATAGGATGCCCCCACGTGTCGAGCCGACCCAGCTAGTGGACAGAAAACCCTGAGTGACGCGCGCAATCGGACTGATTGATTGATTTTTGGTTTGTTTGTTTGTTTGTTTGTGGCAAATATTTTTTCTTGTGCACACGTATGGCAGTGCGCACGTCTATTTATTAAATGCTTTATGTATATAGTTGAAAATGTACATGAATTGAGCTGTATTTCGTATTCTAGCCCTTGCCATGCTTGGCTGCCATCGGTAGTGGGCACCAAACCACAGATGCCAAAAGCAATTGACTAAACTATGTGGAGAGGTTTTATCTCTGTTTTTTTTGCAATATTAGTGTGGCTTCTACAGCCTGGCATCATCCTGTGGCAAGGGACTTCTGACGTATTGGTCACCACTTGCCTTAAAGAAGGGGAGGGGTATCCAGCATAGCGGTACTCTATGTGAGTGGGTGACATCATTTCAAGCAGGGGATTATTTGAGATGGATGACTTCCGAATGATACAGTATGGCTACACTAAGGTGGAAAGGAACTGGTATGTGTAAGAGAAGGATACTTTTCAACTGTTCTTTTTTTCCCTGTCAGTAGGAAGATTGAGTAGCCATCTAATAATCCACCTCAAAAGATGAAAGATATACTGTATGCCATGACACTTTTCTTCCAAAACAAATACCACCCATCTGCGTAATTGCTTTTGTTTTTTTGTAGCATATCATTCCTTCACATCAGTAAACAGTATGTATTTTAGGCAGAGAGGAGGAATTAAACATCATTTTATCCCCTTGTAGTGTTTTCATAAAGCAGTCCTCTGGTTAGATCCAGAATATTTCTGTTTCCTTTTTCGAAGGCAGTGACCTGTGTGATAGTGAGCAGCCAGTGGAAATGCTAACGGCGCGTGAAGAAGGGTGATCATATGCACATATATTTAGTGGCAAACAGTGGAGTGGTGTGTGTGGCATGTAGAGCTCTTCAGTTGAGAGCTGAACTCTTTCAGTGCTGTAGCAGCGGATTGAAATGAATGATTTTTTTTTTTCTTCCCCTCAGGGTTGCCAGATAGGGCTTTGTCACCACTCGCATTTGTAATTCTTTGATGTAAGCACGATTAGTTAGCTGTCAGAATAACTTGTAAAAGTTATTTTACCCTTAAAAAATTTCTAGCCCTTCAATTCGACATTTAAAATGGAGTCGGCCCTCTTCACTGTTGGTTTCATTAGATGGTATATTGTGGCAGGTGGTTGAACTTTGCTTCTCATAGGACTATGCAACTTCACGGCTTCATGGTCCAAAAAATGCTACTGCATTCAAGAAGTATATCTCAAGTTTGGTTTGTTGAATCTTCACTGATGGTGTGTGCATTATTGTACGCACACAGTGAAATATCGGTTGGCATTCCATTGACACAAAGAAATGCACATTGTTTTGTTTGTTTTTGTATTTATTTTACAAATACAGTCTGTGAATCACATCTACTTAAATGATGACTTACTACAGTGTGGTATCTCTTATACTTTCTCTTCAAAGCTCCATGTCTTTAAGTCTTAAAGAGGTCATGTCAGCACTTTACAGTGTCAGCTACTTGTCTGAAGTTGTCATGAACTATTTGGATTTTGACACTGCAGTTATCCCAGCTGTAATTTCACTTTAAGTATTTGATATATCGTTAGACAACCGGTTTTCGGCCGGGTACAGTATTCGGCCACCCTCTTTTTTTAAAGCTAGGGGATGAGTGATC
>JASCQY010000388.1:11264375-11277591 GCA_030264315.1 Sardinella tawilis | reverse complement strand
CACACACACACACACACACACACACACACACACACACACACACACACACACACACACACACACATATACACACCTACACACACACACAGTTATTATTTATAACAAATGTATCCCTCCTGTCTTGTACTGTAGATCACCAGCTGGTACCAGGAGGGAGAGACGTGGGACGGCAAGTTCTCCACCATCGCCTCCAGCTACGAGGAGTGCAGGGCAGAGTGTGTGGGCATCTACATGTGTCTCAACAAGGAAGTGCTCAGGTGAGGCTGAGGGGCAGACCAGCTCATACCACGAAGGGGGAATGACCACTGCAAGGATTTCTTTGCTCAGACTTTCTCAGAGTTCACCTCTCTTCGGAATGATGAAGAAGCATGTGTACCTCTAATATCTCTAATGTGACTTGCAAAACTGTAACAGACAGTGTTACAAATCAACTATATGCTAGAACTCAAATCATTTACAAATCACAGAACCCAAGCTTTTTTCTACTGGCAGCATTTGATTGTCTTTAGGTTTTTCAGCTTTTTTATTTTATTATTATTTTTTTCCCCTTTCATCTCAAAATGTCTCAGTGCATCGTCTAGGAGGCAGTGTTTGTGAAAAGCCCTGTTCATCTGTTGTTGTTGTTGCTGTTGTTGTTCTGCAGCATCTTTGGCCATGAGGACCAGGTTGCTGAGGATGTGTTGTACATCAACTGGCTGAACATGGTGCGTGCCGGCCTGCTCGGGCTTGAGTTCTACACCCCAGAGAGCAAGACCTGGAGGCAGGTGAGGACCTCTTTCTCCATGGGAATGATGCAAAAAAACTCCTTACACGTTTGAAAAGATTCCACTAGGAACCTGGCTAGTGAACCGAATGATATTCACTTTGGATCATTTGTTTTGCACAGGTAATTCATAGGTACATTCACTTTAGCTTTTCCTCTGAGGTTTAGTACACTTTGGTTACAGTAGTGTAGTGTATGAGGAAGTTCTCTGAAGCATCTCATACTGGAAGGATTGGCAGTTGTGTGCTGTAGTTGTCTGATGGTGTGTGTGTGTGTGTGTGTGTGTGTGTGTGTCAGGCCCACATGCGCGGTCGCTTTGTTATCCTGCGGGTGCTCCTGGAGGCCGGAGAGGGGCTGGTGACTCTGAAGGAGACCATTGCCGCAGACGGACGACCAGACCTGGTCATCTCACTGGACCGCACCAAGATCAAAACTGTGGGCAAAGACGCCATCCACAAGTTCCTGTGCAAGCTGCAGGTATGTTGGGGGTGGGGGTGGTAGAACAACAATTTAACAAGGACATAATATTGTGGGTATCTTCAACTCAAAAACATTTGTGTTCCTGACACGCACAGATCAGATATTTTTACAAAACATGGAGTAGTTTAATCATTAAAATATTTCATTGTCAGGGGTAAAGCTTACAATTTTGGCAAGTCAGAGAAGCTCCTTTCAAAGAGACAGATTATGGGTTTCAGTTTCTTATCATAGCAGTCTGATGACATTCAGTCACAAATGCCATGTTGTTGTACTTCAGATCTTGTATGTTGAATATGTATGTTTGTGTGTCCGCACCCCTCATGACTTCAACCGACCGGCAGGTTTACAAGACTATTGCGGACGTGGAAGGTGGCCATGCCCTGTACGATGGCTACTCTAAGGTGACCACCGATGGCTCCCACGACTTCCTTCGCATCCGAGAGACGGTCCTGCTCAGGAAGGTGGCCCGCAAGCTGTTTGTCCAGGCCAACACCACAGCCAGTGGTTAGTATGGTCAACAAAACATTTTATTGTGGAAACCAAACTCAATAACATGGGATGCAGAGTCACAGGGTGTAACAGAGCAATAGACAAGAGAGCACTTAAAAATCCATCAGGCTAGCCGCAGAACCACTCGCCAGCAGAAATACTGAAGAGTATCTGCACACTGTGGTTGGAGTTAGTTTGGCAGCGATGTAACCATACCATTCCTGCACTTTGTATTTGAGGTGTTTCTGAAAACACTTGTATAAAGCAGCTAGAAAAACAAAGCCAATGAAGCTATACACATAATAACACTATTAACTCTATATGAACAACGTAAATCGCCGCTTTGCTAAAAATAATTACAAAGTCATTTTTGACAATAAAAATGGTTTTGTCCAAATCATCTAAAAAACATACTACTGCTAATAATAATAATAATAATAATAATTATCCTCCTCCTCTTGCAGGAGAGAAAGTGGAGTTGATGGAATATGAGAGCACAGCAGCCGGGCTGGTCCAGTCAAACACTGAGCGCTTCCAGGAGGACGCCGAAGAGCTGGAGCGCCACCTGCTGGAGCTGAGCTCTCATGACCACTCGTGCTGGTGCTGAGAGCGCTGCAGCAGACCGGAGCCCAACGGTTCGGACTCCTCAGCCAATCCTGTTGCCCCTCCTCAAGTATCTGATCTTATCGATCGTTTTGTTTTGCTCTCTGTCGGATGCAAAGTGAGTCAGAGAAACTGTGTCGATGTTTAATATACTGTAACGTATTTCAAGGGAACCAAGGATTTTTCATCGGAGGCTATGCTGAAGTTCAGCAGTGCTGAAAACTTAGTGTGCTCCTGATTTCTCATTTTTACAATTAAGCAATCATAAGGGTCTGTAATTGTCATGGTGCATAAAGTGGGTGCAGTATATGTTTCAGATTGTATGCATAACTTTGCAGAATGACCTCTGTGCAGCTCAGACAAAGGAGGTCTTGACTGGATGGATAATGATGATGATGATGGGGGGGGGGGGTATTTTGAGCTTTGCTGTGAAATTTGACAGATCGGCTTTCTTAAGTAAAACAAGTGGTAATCTTTAAGAAAAGACTTGTGTACTGGCTGTTTTTTTCCCTCTGCCAAACTTCCCATTTTTTCTCTGCCAACTTCCCAGTTTTTCTCCAATGTGTCTGTACATCTTGAAATAAACTGAAGACTGGAGACAGTGCAAAACTGGGGTGTGAAACTGTACTGTATGAATGACATAACATTATTGGCACGGCCAATAGCTGCAGTTGAATATTTATTTCACAGAACAAGAACAAAATGATAACTCATCTAACGCTGGTGAGACTGAAGTTATTCCAAAAACAAAGCAAAAATGAAAGGGTCTCTTGTGTTTAGTGGGCTGCCAATTGGACAGCGTTTCTGAAAGTATTTGAAAAAATTCTGGTTTACTTTCCTCCAGACATGGTAAAAAGTGGCCAAAAGTTTATCTTGTCCAAGAACATTTTCCCAGAGTTGAACAATCAGTAGAATTTCATATCTAGTTCATGGGCTGAAAGTGAACTTGCCTAAAACAGACAATTTGAACATGGAAAAAAATACAACAAATTTCTCTTCAGGCAATTACAAACAGCATGTCCATTGTAAATAATGTATTAAGTTTAGAGGAACATTTTATAAAAGTGGAAAAGACTGCTATCAACTGTATCAGAAGTCCTTGTTTTTAGTCCATGTGTACATGCATCTTCTAGAAAAACAGCCTTTGATATTTCATAATACTTGAAATGCAGTATATAAATTGTATACTGACAGATTTCGAGTGCACTTACACTCTCCGCTAAGGACTTGCCTTAAAATATGGCTACCCGTAGAAGGTTACATTAGTTTTAAATGTCTGACCCGACATCTTTTGTGAGATGAACTCAGAAGTAGCAACAGTTAATTTAATGCAAGTGTGCCACGTTAGAGCCAACGCCTTGTTTGTTCTGGTTTTAACTGCGGTCCTCCTCGGAAATGAAATTGGTTTTCCCCAGATGCAGTCATGTCTGGTCCCGTGAGTGGAAGAGACTATAAAATAAATATTGCTCATGGTTCCGTTTATGCACCTAATACAGTATTGCAAGGAGAAGGGATTTAAATATACCACTGTATTGTAATATTTGGGGGAAAATCATCTGATTATTTACAATTAATGATTTCCACCATTAATAATCTTTCAACAGTTTATGTAATATGTTTATGGAATCGTATTTACACCAAATGACGTCCATGAAAGCACTGCATTAAGAAGTACAAGAACATGGCGCACAAATACCACCTCGGCTGAAATGTATGGCTGAATTCACCATCAATGAATAGAAACGCAACAGTTTTGCACCAGAATTCCACCTATATGGCTTTTTACACTGACAAAGTTCCTGTGGTTTTTTAGGCTTTATGACTCCACCAGATCCACAGCGCCCCCTCTGGTCAGTTTACGTGCCTTGCCATCTGGGTTCTGGAGCTGGTAAATTAGGGGAGACCCACTGCCACTGGAAGCCAGCAGGTCCTCGATTTTGGAATCGGGGGGAAGAGGCTCGGCCTCCCCCTCTTTTCTCCAGAAGAGAGCATAGTCCTCCAGCTCACTGATGCCGAATTTGGCAGCGCAGAGCTGGGCTAAGGCCTCCACGCTCGCCCCTTTCTTCCACTGGAGCGTCTTGACCAAGCTGCTCTCCTCGTTCTGGAAGAGCACTTTCACAAACCTCTGCAACCCAGAAATAGAAAAGCAGATAGATGGGTCTCTGGAGGTGCATCTATACCAGCCTTGACCGACTGCCATGGTAACCATGGCAAGAGAATGAGCAAATGAGAATCTCTCGTCATTTAACCATGGCAAGTGTTCAACAGCCCTTTCAGGAGATGAATCCCACTCCCCCCACCCCCGGCATCTAAGAATGCATAGCCTACTGCAAGGAACAATACAAAGATCCACTCAACATATTATTATTATATTATATTATAACAGGATATAACATACAACAACAGACCATTTCAAGAGTGTTTGATTATTAGCGTCATACAATACAATTTTAACATTCAATATGCCGTACATTGATATAAATATAAACATAGTGGAAGAAGTTTGGGAGCGATTTAGAACATTCAGGCATTGTTTTTGTTTTTGTTTTGTTTTTTTACCATTGAAACAGTAATATATAAGTCTGTATAAGATACAGTACATTCATTCAGTGTTGTCTATTGCGCTCAGTGTGCAGTCTGACCTGGTGCAGTGTTTTTCCTCTCTTGGAGTCATTGCTGCGGCGGTGACTCCACTCTTTGAGTGACTCCCGGGCCTCCCGAGTCAGCCCACTGGCAGGAGGACTAGCTGGCTGGCACTGGATGAGGCTCAGGCTGGCGTAGACGCTGGTCAGATAGTATCCACCTTCAAGGCAAAACGCAGCGAGAGACTGAGCGACTGTAGTTTACATGTATGCGCTACCACTGCATTCAATGGCAAGACAGAGGACAGAGATAAGGGTTTTTTCACAGAAAGACAGTCTATAGGGAAAAGGTGAAAAACAAGTTGGCAAGATGTTTCCTACCTTCTCCAGTGAGCCATGGGGTGTCTAGCAGTTCCATCATGTACTCTACCTCTATCAGTAGCTCTGGTAGGTTACACTGGACAATCACATAGGAAAGAGCTGGCAGGAAGTCATCGGCGCCAAACTCCTTCCCTGTGGTGACAAAATACACGACAGCACAAAGTTATTAAAACACTTGTGAGACACTAATTTTTGCTATTACTGTAGTTCCAAGGGACCAGAGTTACCTTTGTCTTTGTTCATGGCCTTGTAGATGAGTTTGCACACCTGGAGCAGCAAGAGCACTTTGTCGATGGGCGAGTAGGCGCGCTTCAGCATGCTTAGCTTCTGCCGTACCTTGTCAATGCCCTGGGCATCGGGCACGTTGACCTGCACCCCAAAAAGCGCGAGTGGCGACCTCTCCTTCGCCCTTCTGAGGCTCTCGGCCATGTGTTGTGAGGAGCCGTCCTTGTTGTGAAGGGCACAGAGGGCTCCGTCGATCTGCCCCTTCAGAGGCTTCAGCACCGAACGGAACATGGCCTTCTCCAGAGCCTGCTCTGTGGGTGAAGGGGGAGAGTACAGTCATTACACAAGCCTGTCAAGATTTGGGATTTAATTCAACAACCAGCTGACCGCTAGCATGCCACAGCTGTTTTCTGAGACACTTCTCCTTGCAGTTTCAGTTCTACCAATGTGCCAATGTGCAAAAGTTCTCGCGCCAACTATCACATACTGTGCATTAAGGTATTCAAGCTACAGATACATGTTAGTCTTCATTTCAGTCGAAACCCCTCAAAGGCACCTTTTTCATCTTCCGGGAGCAGGGTCTCAATGGGGGGCTCGAGTTCCCCGCAGTCCACCAGGAAGGTCTTGGCCTGGGAGAGGAACTGGCGGATGCCCTGCAGGAGCTCCACGGGCGTGGTGGCCTTGCGCAGCTTCAGGCTCTCGCGCTGCTGCCGCAGGAAGTCCTGCACGAGGCCGCCGAACGCCAGGCGCCGGTCGCGCGACAGCTCCTCCACCATGCGCGCCACACGCTTCTCCGGCACGAAGAAGGAGACGAAGGCGGCGCTCATCTTGCGCAGGGCGGAGACGGGCTGGGGCGGGGGAGACGGGCTGGGCAGCGGGGCAACCGGGGCGCTGGTGCCTCTGGAGAGGGGCGGCCGCTCGGGGCTCTCGTCCACTTCGTCCAGGCTGCTGAGGGAGCTGCTGCTCTCCAGTTCGTTGAGGGATGGAGCCCGCATCTGCTCCAGCATCAGCCCCAGGTCCACTTCCTCACTCGGGTCTGGCTCCTCTTTCTCACCCTCCTCCTCCTCCTCCTCTTCCTCATCTTCCCCCTCCCTTCTCTGACCACAGCTCTGTGCACATACGGAACACATCAGGGGCATCAGAAACAGAATCCTGTGCGTCTAATGCTGTATGCACAAATAGGACATTCATTTCTCACTGGTTGGTATTTCAATGATTGCAATTGGCATTTTAGCATAAACCTTTGAACATTCACTGCTACCATCTTATTGAGAACATAGTATCATTTTAAATGCTTCTTAAAAGTGCACTATGAGATTCTGAATGATGTTACTTCTGTTGATGTTCCACGTCAACAAACAAAATGCTACTCTCAAATTCACGCCAACACATCGACTTTTCTCACTGTCCCCCACCCATATGTGCATGCTCACTAACCCCCATCCCCTCCCCTAAACATCTTGTTGGTATTTGGCTAGCCTGTGCCCTAGTGTTTGTTTGACGTTTTACAGCCCCTGTGTTGTCTCAAGAGACCAGATTTTTTCACAATTGTATCCAAACTGATCAAGGGGAGATGCCTATGATTTGAGACAAAAATGAAATTGCTCTAAAAACCATGCAAGATCTCATGGTTCACCTTTAAGAGTCATACAACAGTTAACATATCCTGCATGACTATTCTATTGTACTCAGGATGCAACAGGTGCTGTGTACTGATGGTAGTCATAAATGCAGATGGTACAACCCCAGGACACAGATTATATTCACATACACTGTCACATTCATGTGCACAGCTTCGAAGCAGAAACCTAAGGCAGATTGTCTATTATTATTTATGATTTATATTATTATATTCTATTGAATATTATTGTCTTTCTGCCTGGAACACAGCTTGTGCGATCATGTGATTGAACAGAATTCCTATCAGCAGTCCTACCCGTAGCAGAGCTTTTGGCATCTGATAGTCGTCCTCCTCTTGTGTTGGCGAGAGAGTGGGTGGCATCAGAGCCCTCGTTTTCTTGGGCAGCGCCACACTTGGGTGCAAGTAGTCGGAGGCGCCTTGCGGCGCTGCGGCGCTTTCCTGTGGCTTGTCATTGGCCTCCACGACCTCGGTGGCCTTTTGCCGCACGCCTTTGCCTTTCTTGGCTTTGGCCAGCAGCGGCGGTGGAGGCGGCGGGGCGAGCGGTGGCGAGAGCATGCTGGTGTTCTCGGTGGAGACGCGCACTTTGATGCTGCGCTTGAAGCGGTTGCGCCTGTGCAGGGCACATCGTGACGGCTCCTCCTGCAGGAAGAGGGGGTTGATAAAGCACAAGGCCCCTTGGCCCGTGCCGATGTCCAGCTCCTGGGGGCTCCTCGTGCGGATGGGAACGAACTCCTCGAACAGCGTGGGGTTTTCTATGGGAGTGATGCAGTCGAGGGAAGGCTTGAGAGCTGGGTGCGGCGGCTTAGGGGGGGGCTCAGAGGCTGGGGGAGGGCCGCTACGAGGCCCCCTGAAGTTCAGCTGTGAGCTCCAGAACTCTATGAGAGGAACATGGAGAAACGAGCGCGCTCAGATGCCTTGATCTGATCACATTCAACATTCAACATGGATATTCTGTGGAGGGATTTTATATTCTCACTACATTACATGCAATGCAAGCTTTTATTTTTTGTCTGTAGCAATTTCTGAATTTCTGAGGTAGCAACTGCCTTTTTACTGTACATACCTACACCCATGTGAGAGATTGACTCAAGTTGTTTGTGTGAGGAGGCCCTAGCTATGGCCTCTGGCAGCTCAAGAGGGAATGGCAGGACATCCCTAAAAGAAACACATTTCACAGTTAATGCACAACGCCTTGAAAGAATTTGGGATCCACTTGAGAAAATAGCAGTCAGAGTTCCTTATGGGGGTATTTGTGTACAATAGCTGAATAGAAAGGCTGTGTTGCAATGAGGTTCCAATGTTATTACATACGCGTTACTACCTCAAACCCTGCACATCACACCTAAACGAACCACCTTTTCACATGTTATTACATATACATTACTACCTCAAACCCTGCACATCACACCTAAACGAACCACCTTTTCACATGTTTTGTGTGTATAGTAACAACACTTTGTTGCAGATTATAATTGCAAAGGGCAAAGAGCCACACATACATACCGGCTGACACAGTAGAAGGCAATGAGGCGGCAGAGGTCTGGGAAGCGTATGGCGGAGCTCTCCAGGGAGAACGCTGTGGGAGGGCAAACAGAGAGGAGGCATGCCGTGAACCCTTGCACACAACCGCAGAATCTCAAAATGGTTCTTAACAGCAGCATGATACAGTACATACACAACCTCCCCCTCACTCTTTCCATTACGTCTCCACTCTTAGGATATAGAGGTCGTTTATTTGCTAAAATGAAACTCACTGGAGTCCTCTTCCCGAATGACAAACTGCTTCACAAAGGACGGCACACTGTCGTCCGCCAGCCTGAGGCACAGCACCTTCTTCTGGGAAGTGTTGGACTTCCGAACCAGGAATGTCTGCAGGTGTCATTCACAGAAAACCTGAATTATTATATCATTTCAGAAGTGACTATTGACTAAAGACTAACTACTGAGTTCTCCGAAATTCAGTGGAACGATGTGACTGTTGGCCACTGGAGACGTCACAACTGAGATTAGCGAAGGGTGACAGTAGTGCAGGTGGTAGAGGTACCATTTGGCAACTGGTCTGCCACTGGTGTATGTATCTGTGAGTTAATTGGTGAATCTCAGGCATACATTGTACAGCACTTAGAGTCCTTGTAGGAGTATGCAAAACTGGCAAAGGAACTGCATTTTTTACAGCAGTAACCACATACTGTACATGTGACAAATAAACTTCCTAGTATCCTTGTATCCCTCTATCCTTGAGTAGAAAAGTGCTATATAATTGCAGTCCATACCTACCATTAACCTCCTGAAAAATCATTTTATACATAATCATGCTAATGATTACATTTTCTATTTATTCTCTAGCGCCTCAGTCTCAGAGTGTCACAGTCGTGTCAATCTCCAGATGGTTGCTTTGAGCACATGAACACGCTCACCCCCGGAGGCTCCCGCTGCAGGACGTGGAGGGCAGTGGCCGAGTTGATGGAGAGCTGGAGCCACACAGGGTGTGTGAGCAGCAGACGGTCCAGCACACTGATGCTCTTCAGGGAGCCCCTCTGAGGATGCGCTCGCCTCTCCCCCACTGGCTGGGCCTCAGGGAAATCATACACCGGGTCCGTCTGCATCTGCGGTAAGCACACTTACTCACTCACTGCGGTGCCTATGGTAATGTGTTTATACAAAGAAACTTTTTGGGGACCTTTCGTCTTTGTGTCAATTGTCAGCCGAGACCAAGACTGACTGGAAGTGAATAGGAGAGAGAGTGACAGGGTGGGAACAAGGAATGACTGGAATCTGGATCCCCATGTGGACATTTAGACCCGGCTGATGCTGCCGACTGCCTACCATGTGTCTGCAAAGAGTTGTGAAATCGTAACCACAAATGACAGTATTGCATTTGGCTGCTATGACCAAATTCTTAAGTTTCTATTTTATTCTGAGTCATTTCTCATTCAGTCAATTCAGTCATTTCTCATTCAGTTAGCTATTTTTACAAACTCACTCCTCAAATAGGATCTGTCTCTCGCTGTAGATTGCTTTTCCTGGCATTCTGAAACTTCCCGGCTACTTCCCTTTCTTCCTCCCTGTCTCAGACCATGTGAGTGTTATGTGTCATTGTCTGAGTAACGCTCTGGCCAACCTCTTTTTCCATCTCCTTCTCCATCACTTCATTCAGTAATTCTGGGGTCAGCCTCAAGCAGCTCAAACGCACAACCCATGTTTCAAACAACATGACAACATGGGCTATGTGAGTCAAAAATAGTCTGAATGCCACAGTTGACATAAACTCGAAATTAAGTTTCAACTTTAAAAGCGTTGAATTTTTTTTTTTAGTATCAATCCTGCATCAAAGTCCTCCAACAGAACAGTTAAAAATAAGCATTGGATTAAATGTTATGTATGCACACCCACCACATTCCCCTCCAGGGCTTTGGGGGTGTTGGCATGGAATCCAACTAAAACCCACAGCAGGCAAAAGTCATGCTTCTGTGTGCATATAACCCCCGTTTCATATTTTTATGAGTGCTCCGCTTTTGTAAACTCATTTTTTGACATTTTTATGTCGAAACATATTGGCCTGTTTCTCTCATAAGAATGAGAAATGAGAGAAATGCTTAAATGGAAAATGGGAGAATTTGCATACTGACCACTACCTCTTATTACTGTATGTTTTAGTTGGGTGGCACAGGTTCACCATGTGTGGGCTGACATGGATTGTTCAGTAAGAGCAGATGGCTGCTATGGCAACTAAAGCCCACACATTCAGCTGGGCTTTCCAGCCTACTGGCAACCAAGCCTCAAGGCTTCCAGTGGATCAGGAAGGCCTTCGAAAACATTATTATAGCCCACTTCAAAACTTCCTTGTCTAACAAACTTTTGCCTGTCCCTGTCAACAGTGAGCAAATGGAGACAGAATCTAGAGACTTTGAGTAGAATTTGTATTTTAAAAGATGATCAATTTAGACTAGAGTAGAAACTGACAAGGTTGATCTCTAGGACAACTAGCATGGACCATGGACTAACAATAAATCTTCCGACACTATTAAGGGCTGTAATGGGAACTGAAAAGAACCAACCACTACTCAAAGTGAGAACCAGTCCTAGCAACACCCAGTTTTACTGTAGGCCTACAGTACCACTTTTGGAAATGAATCATGTAGTTTTACCACAGCAGCACTTTAGCTTCAATCGATTCTGCATGTCTACAAATAGACTGCCAATAATTCCATTGCCTTTAAGAAGTAAACTAGAAAAACAAAACAGACGATGCAATGCTAGGCAATAAAGACAGGGAATGGAGTTTGCAAACTGCTATTTACATTTGTCTTTTGGCATATAGCCTGGTGATACGTGATAAAAGATAACAAACCTGAAATTCCTCAGGCAAACTCTTTCTTTGAAAACATTACATTTACTCGAATGTGAGTTTGGCATAGGCTCTCTGATGGGTAACCAACTAATGAAAATGCTGGATAGTGTCTTGAAGTTACTGAGGAACACTGACTGCTCTTGGGGGCTTTAGTAAAATCTCAGTTACAAGGGAAGGGTGAGGAAACATTACTGGAACAAAAAAGTCTCTGGCTATGTGGCACCAGTCATTATAAGCTTAGACACTAGACTTAATTAGGCAAATCACAGTATGTGGCCTGTATTTACTAGAGTGGAGGAGTGCTTTGCATACTACAAAGCCTATTGGACGCTCCAAACACTAAAGCAGGGGCCGGGGTTAGGCAGACATGGAACCACTGAATTTCCACATGAACTTGGCAAGTCCAGGCTTGGTGAACGGAAAGCTTTAAGTATGCACTTTGAGTCCATAGCTATTTTCTGCATTGCTGATTACACAGCGGTAAAGTAAACACAAAAGTGACTGTGTGCGTTTTTACCAGCATCTTTGAGTCATAAAATGGGCAAAATAAACTGCTTAAGATGCTATGTAGTGATTGGGAGGTTAGATTTCATGGTGGCATATTTCTTATCCATTGACATTCTTAACAAAACAGTGTTCGATTGTAAACCATCACCCACCTGTAGTAACTGCATCCATTGCAGTTTGTGTGCAGTACTGAACAATTTGTCAAGAACACCCTGTCAATTGCGTTGTAGTCTAGTGTCAAGAACGCGATCTGTGATGCGCTGATTGTCTTATAAAAAAACTTTGACAGTAGGGCCATCAAGCCAGTCTAAAGCAGCACTCTTAAATAGGCCTAATCCTAATGTAGTTTATTTGCTTACCAAGTACTCTACTCTATATTCATTAATCACAAGGGAAAACACTGTGCCTGAGGCATCTGTTCTCACAAAGTCTCTTGAAAAAAAAAAATCAGGACATGAAACTAGGTGGTAACCTACAGTCGTTATCCTGCTGTCAGCTTGGCTGACACAAGGTAAGCTAGGCTACCTGACCAAACCTCCCGTTCTGTTTCCAACTTCCTTGATCGGATTCCATGCGAGGGTTCACCAAAAACTTTACAACATATTTCACATTCAAGAACAGTAATCCAAAACGTCACTTAACGAGTCACATTATGTATAGGGCACATTCAAACCGTAACTAAAATGAAGGTTTGTTTTCCTACCTTTATGATAAATCACTTTTTGTCGGTCGTTAAAAGGGCTGAAAGTTCGCCAAATACTGTAGGATCCATAAGAATACAGGCTAAATTAATGACCTGTTCTTTTGGTTGTGAGTAAAGGTTTTTCAGGTAGTAGTGTCATCCGTGACACTTTATTTGGGATGTAGGCTAAGTTATCATTGCTCAGTCCAGTCTTCCCATGCGTATTCTGTGGTTAAACACGCTCGTCACTTTCGGCAGAGCGCTTGAACTACGGACGCGCATGCGTACATTTCTGTGGATATCGGCAACTTGACAGAGAAACTTGACACGTCTGTGAAACAAGCAGGGTAGAGAGTAGCCTACAGTAGAGACAGTGTTGCTTTCCCCATAACCACTCGAAAATCTGACAATAAAAAGTCACTGACAATAAGTCAAGAAAGGCTTTCCTAAATGACTGATAGATCTCTTCAATTATATTTTGTTTATATTTCTATTATTAATATTATTTAGG
>JASCQY010000388.1:11228434-11255599 GCA_030264315.1 Sardinella tawilis | reverse complement strand
TCAAATAAGCTTACACTGTCGAACTAGGCATTACAGACACATAGAGAAAAAATACTATGTATTTCCATGTTCAACTAAGGGGTTTACTACAAATAAGCAATTTCCCGAAATTAGGTGGCGTATCCCTTTAAGAAACAACTCTTAGTTAGCAATGTTTAGCATGATTTATGAGTTCTCCTATACCCCTTTTCCACCGCAACAGTGCCGGTGCTGGTTCTGTCCCGGTGCCCGATCTAGAACATTCTGCGTGTTTCCACTGAACAATGACAGGTGATGGTGCCCAAAAGCTGGCACCGGCATGGCACCATGAAATTCTCGCTAACTTTGTAAAAAATATTGGGGGAAAAGGTCGAACTAAATATATTTGGAGCTCGGTCCACCGTTAATATTTCTTTTTTTCAGCTACGATTGATCAGCAGTAGTCTACTGTGACGTTGCTAGGACAACAGAAGTAAATGCAGTGACGTAGCGATGCAGCACTTCTCTAGCTCTCAGCCGGTGGAAAAACGAGCCGGTTCTTGGATAATCAGCAGGCAGCACCACCTCCGAACCAGCACAAGCACTGGCCCAGAACCAGCACCAGTGGAAAAGAGATAACAGTGCTAATATAAAAAAAATGTGAATATGGACGCTGACCTGTAGGTAAGGCTGTATGTGCCTGAAACCGTTATTGTGATTAAAATTTGTTTGATGTGTCAGATACCCTGTATAAACAAAGTCATGCAGCCCTTGACTACCTGATTAGATGAAGTACAAATTTGACCGGACCACAACAGGAGGGTTAAACTTATAGGGTTGTTTACTGGGAAAGGACAATAATTATAAAACCAATAATGATAAAAAAAATTACCTAATTCTGGAACTCACACCATTTCTTGTAACTGTTTCAAAGGGAAATGAAATGGGTTGACAAGATATTCACTGTTAACATCAATATTCTTTTCCAAGATTTAAAGCACACAATTTTCTATACCTGTGTCCGTATTCACAAAGAATCTTAAAGGTGCACTATGAGATTCTGAATGATGTCACTTCTGTTGACATTCCACGAAAACAAACAAAACGCTACTTTCAAATTCACGCTACTAAATCAACTTTTTTCATTGCCCCCCACCCATATGTGCATGCTCACGAAACCCTATCCCCTCCCCGAACCATCTTGTTGGTGTTTGACTGAAATGTGGTTTGTTATGTTTTGGTGCACAGCCTGTGCCCTAGTGTTTGTTTGACGTTTTACAGCCCCTGTGTTGTCTCAAGAGACCGGACTTTTTCAAAATGTATTCAGAGGGCAGGCAGCAAGCTGATCAAGGCAAGATGCCTACGATTTGAGTCAAAATAACATTACACTAAAAACCATGCAAGATCTCATAGTGCACCCTTCATTTAAAAATATATTGATTAGATATTTCTCAATACCACTTTTCCTTTGTGTATATTTGTGGTTCCCTGATATATTCCTACACGTAGGTGTTTTCTTATTTTCCTCTCAAAATGATCTGTTGTGCTTTTATGACCCTGAGAATCAGGGTGCTGTATATCTCCAGTGTGCGTCTGTCACTGTGCCCAGCCCGTGGCCTGGATTTACTACAGCGCTCTGTCTGACTTCAGTTGTAAGACTCCTATTTCATAGCGCTTGGCCCCGTCTCAGGACTTGGGAGCAATGTGATCCGGAGGCTCTCACGAAATTGCATTGATGGTGCAGAGTGAGGGAATAAACATTCAACTGCAAAACAAATGTACTGTACTGTAAATGTACTGTGGTGATACTCGGCAACGCCAGACCGCCTGAGGTAGACTTAAGCATCACCAGCAAACCTAAGCCAGACACCAGTACAATAGAACGTGCTTAAGGGGGTTTAGGCAGTTCGAACCAGCACCGACAAATACACAACTCTTTGGGAGATTAGTGTAGTTGATTGTCTCTGTCTGTCTCTGTCTGTCTCACAGTAACTGTTAAAATGCTGGGCTTTCATACAGACTATGATTGGTATTGGCATTGTGTCCCTGTCCTTCTCTGTGCCCACTGGCAAAATATAGACTAGACTGGGGACGGCGTTGATGATTAACTGCCTGTCATTCTGCCGCCCGCACACAGTGCCCACTTTGCCCTCTGAACAATCTCGACTTAGCGTGGCATTGACGCCATCAAATGGCAGAGGTGTTACAGAGGGAAAATGGGCCTGGTTGGCAAAACGTCTCCAGGGGCAGTTCATTTGGGGACTGCTAAGCCCGCTGGTGCATGGGACACTTGCCCACTGCAAAGCCACACGGTCTGAGCGCAGTTGTTTCACCTGGCTTTGAAGTGGCATCCAGAATGTTGTTACGTTTTATCCTGCACACCATCTTGTTGTTGTTGAACGACTGGGCAGGATTTGTCGTGAGGGATCACAAATCTATTTGCAGATAAATGCATTCCACAAGCAGACCTGGGGAGCCCATTGTGCGTGGATATCCGGTGGCCCTCAAGCGATCCCCCATCTTGAAAGAGGCTATTAAGCGCCCAAAAAAAGCACAGTGTCGTCTCACACACTCACTTCAGGCATGTAAACACAGCATGATGTTTTTGCATTCATGCTTGTCACAACCTCTGTTCCTCAGTAGAGAGGATTTGGAAAATTAACAAATTAAGTTCTTGTATTAAAACACTTAACAACAGTAGCTAAATGTACAAAATAAGCTATTTGAAGCACAGTCCTGTCTCTTTAATTTGAACTCATTTTGTCAAGCTCCCTTTGTCTTTTCTAAATATAAAATACAGACGTCAGTGATTTAAGTGACTTGTTCTGATGAACTTCCCATCATAGAGAGACTTCACCTCAAGCTGCTGTGTCAGGAAAAATAAATCAATGATGAGGCCTGGCAAGATTAAAAGAATACTTTCGTTGTCTGATTTCATTGCCCTTGAATGTCCATTACGGTCCTATTTTATCTGATGCAGAGGTCATACCTTTAAACAAGTTTAATGGGAAAATTTGAGAGACTATGTCTACCGGTCTCACCCAGTGTGTGTCTGTCATGATCAAGGTTGGCATGTGTACCATGCACACATGTAACGTCCCTTTTTAACCTCATTAGCTCCATTAACTGACCGACACAAAATGCTGACTCTGATAGAGGGGAAGTCAAAAGCCAGAGCTTTCTTGTCCGAGGCTTGCGAGCCTTGTTAAAATGAGTAGTGGCTTGGCATATTTCATCATGGCGCCACATGGCCTCAGTCCAGACTAAAAAAACTAGGCAGCGATGCATCAGTAAATTAAAGTGGGCACAGACAGTCGGACAGGAAGAGCTCTTTCGGGATAATGCACTTGACACTTTTTCACAGTGTTTCATGTTCCATCTCCATTTGACTTGGCTCTGTCGTGTCGCTCTCCTCTTTCAGCTCGGGCCCCATGAGGAAATAAGCAAGCGATCTGATGAGAGTGACATGGGGGGAGAAATCAGAGGGACCGTCCAGATATACAGCATCTGCACCTGTCTAATTTACGGCTGAGAGTGGAGCATGCCTCGCTCACATGGCCACCCTCGCTGACTGCTGCAGCAGTAGCGGCACAGCCTATTTATACTCAAGTCACAGCTTCATCATGGGGGCACATTATTTACCCTCCAAATTATCACCCTTTTAATGGGAGAGGAGAGGGACAGATCAAGGCGTAGAACACAAAGCACAGCTCTCCATTTGGTGTGAGCTCTCTCTCTCTCTAAGCTCTCATTATGTTCATGCAGACATTTTCCGAATATTTTCCAACAGTCCTCCTCTGTGTGTTTGCATTATCTCTATGTGATCTGTGCCTATTTTCACACAATACCGATTGAAGTCTGAGCTCCCGCTGGTAGTATCTAGCATGGATCAGTAGAGTTGTTGAGATGGACACATGGTTATAAAGGCTAGAATGGCAGCCTTGTATGTAGGACATGACCCTGCAGTGACATTATTTTCAATCCCCTGAGGTCATGTGGAAATGTTAACTAGTAAGTTGGACCTCAGGCTATGGAAGAGCAATAACTTCTATAACTCTTCAACACCTCACACAAAAATGTATTTGTTGTTATGGGTGGTCTCTGTAATTTGTGATATAACAGAACATTCTGGAGTACACAATATGTGAACTTTTGCAATTCTCTGCTACCTGGTTCTGCTGTAAATGACAACACTGCAAAACTTCACATAAATAAAGCTGCCTGGTCTTGCCATTTGAGCTATTTATATCCGTTTTGAGTAAAACCGAAGGGCGCTGTAAAAAGCGGAATGCACATAGATATTTGCTGCTGCAGCAGTAGCAGCAGCACCAGTGGATTTATTCATTTTCATGCAGGACCGTGTTCTGCATCCACAGCACTGTCTCGATATTGATGTATAAATAATGTAGCAGAGTTGATGTAGTCAGTGTCCAGACATGTATTAACCATACCACTGTTGTCATGACTCGTGTTCAAACGACGGGATGGCAATCATGAGTGAAGTCTATTGTGGCTGCTTCCATTGGCGGAATCTGCTCTGCAACTGCACTGCACAGTATGGGCCTACAGAGAGAATACATAACATTTACTGGAAAGAATATGAGGTAGTGTGAACATAAACCACTCAAAGAGACCCAGAGAGAGAGTGACAAAGAGAGAGAGAGAGACGAAGTGAATGAGGGAGGGAGGGAGGGAGAGAGAGAATGAGGGAGGGAGGGAGGGAGGGAGAGAGGGAAAGAAGGAAGGAGGGGTGGGGGCAAGTGAGGAGTGAGAGCAGTAGCACATTAAACAGGTAACGATTTCATCTAAGTGGGTGTGTCAGGGTGATCAGTGCCTTACACCAGATTCCCCTGAGATCAGTGTAACAGCATCTGTGCCCCCCTCCCCCTCGCTCCTCCACTACCACACACACACACACACACACACACATGCGCGCACACACACACACACACACACACACACACATTCCCTCACTCACAGCAGCAGTAGGAGGAACAGGAACAGCAGCAGCAGCAGCAGTAGCCGTCTCAGCACAACCCTCCTGGCACTGCTCTCTGGGCTCTGTCTCTGTCTCGGAGCTCAGCTGACCACCATCTGCCCAGTGGCGCTCGTCAGCAGCGCTCGTCAGCAGCGCCCGCATCAACCTGTCAAGGAGCAGAGGCTCATTACCAGCTGCCGAGAGGTTTATACAGGGGCGGAGAACACAGCTACTGAGGGAGCAAGGGGAGCAATAGAGACCCAGCCAGAAGAGATGGAGAGAGAGAGATAGAGAGAGAGAGAGAAAAGAGAGAGAGAGAGAGAGAGAGAGAGAGAGAGAAAGATGCAATAGGAGAGAGGGGGGTTTAAAGGATAAAATAGCAGGGAGGAGAAAGAGGGATGTGCCCGCTGAAACATGGCAGGGGGGCTGAGGATAAATATTTATGCAGTGAGCCACGGGCTCCGAAAGGGTGTGGTGGGAGGCGTGAGTTGTAGGAATGCTCCGCATGTCTCCATCACCGACAAGACCACTAACGTATCCAACAAGACCACTAGCATACACACAAGGCTGCCGGCATGCTCAATAAATAGCAGAAAAGCCATACATGATTGATACAAATAGCTTACACAGACTATATCATGAAATGTTAAGCAAAGTCATGTTCTTGGAAGGCGCTTACTTAGAAGTGCTGTCCGGGCGCTCCGAGTCTGAGACACGGATGTTCATCCCAACAACACTCAAGTTTAAGGGGCTCAGTTGAGACAGTTTAGTGCCCCTATTTTTAGTCCCTTGAATATTACATGTGTACACCCAAAAGCTGAGTTGCTGCAGGGAGGAGATGCATGCAGCCCTCGCAGAGAGGCAGGAGATGGAGATGAGGGGGGCAGGGGGGGGGGGGGGGGCCCACGTGGAGGGGGAGAGCAACAAGCGGACTTCTGCCTGCTCCAAATATCTGCAACGGCCCCTCCCTCTTTCTCCGGCTTGCTTCCCCTCGTCTTTAAGTCCAACTGTTTCCCTCCCTCTCGATCCCATATACTCTGTTCACACACACAACACACACGCCCACCCTCACGCACAGGCACACACGCATGTGCACAAGCATTTGCAGGCACTCTCATTCAAAGGTTTGCACGCACGCACACACACACACACACATGCCCACACACTTACTCTCTCTCTCACTCTCTCACACACACACACACACACACACACACACACACACACACATGTACATACAGTACACACAGAGTAAGTCCACATGGGGTCAGTTTGATTAAGTATCCTCTTATTCCGGACACTCAGCAATAACGAAGCCTTCTCTGATACTCTCACACCCATCGTCTGTGGCATGCATGCATGCAGGCAGGCAGACACACTATCAGACACACACACACACACGCATACACACAGGCACACACACACTCTCTTGCTCACTCACCCATACTCCCTGACTGTTATTGGTGGCAGTCTGTGAGGATCTCTGCAGTTACCAACTGACTGGATTTGCTGGACCATTTACTCCATTGACTCTGAGGTAGGGAGACGCCACTGGATTAATATATTCTTTGTACAATTCACTGCAGAGCCTCCAGGTAACATTTCCTGATACTGCCGGACGCTTTGTTTGTTTGTTTGTCTCTGAATGTAGTCAGTGTATTCTGATTTTGAGTGAAAACGTTTAGCTATTTACTGATAGATTTAATGTTTCCATCTTAGTATAATGAACTTCCCATAATAGATTTACTTAACCTTTTCAGATATTGTGTTTTTAATCTTAATTTCATTTAAGTAAAATATACAGAGACGATAAGTGAATTTTAAATGTGGTTAACAGTTTTATATACTAGGCATAGCAGTAATGAATACCATTGTATACTTTAAAATAATATCATTTGTGATTATTTTAAACAGCTTACTTTAACCATCCAGAAATGCTATATGGGCACATGTTAAAATCCTCTGGCTGAGAACACCCTTAGAAACATGCACACAAACAATAACTTCATAGTAACCAGCAGTAACCAAATAAACACACAGAGACACACACACACTCATTTTAAATCAAATGCAGTCCAGTGTGTGATGAGGCTTATATTGACATCTAAGACGGGTTCCAAACTCAGGGATGGCATGCACCATCTAGAGTTACAGTGGCCTGGCTAAGCATGCCAGTGCCTCATAACTGAAGCACATTATTGCAGTGACCCAGGGAAAGGAGCTGCCATCTGTAGATATAAAACTGTCACACTTGACTGACGAGAACATATTCAGAAATTACTTTTCGTGACTTCAAACGACTGTCGATGTACCTCAATTTCTTTCTCACGGTCAACCCCCAAAGGCACAACTTCAGATTTCAGATTAGATTTCAGTATGGACATAATGAACTCATGTGAAAATTTGCTGGTACAGTAACTAACATCAAAGCCAAGCTGTAGTGTTTTCCTTCCAGTTGGTGTATTACCTCCCACTTCTTTTTCAATCATTTATGCCTCTTCCACAATCAAGCACCATATGGGCAATACGCGTCATGACAGGTGTCACTGAGCGCCTGTCATGGCACATGAGCATGTAAAGGTGTGTCCCCCTGCAGTGATGACAAACTGCTGGGCATTCACTCGCTACCTGTGTGCACATGGGTCGTCCCCACCTGACAGCTTCTGAAGCCATGTGATCGGGCCACACTTACTGTACACAGCGGTGCTGTTGCATGAGGCTCTGATAGTGAAAGCAATTTATATATAAATAAATACAAAACAAAATCAATTTGAAAAGGTCTCAGCTGGCTTTTTGTTCAACAACAAACATTTTATGTTTGCAATGTATCACATTATCCAATGATCATGGTAACCATTTCCCTTTTGGATGTCATCCCTTCATGGTTGTCAAATGTCAAATGTTGATGAAACTATAAAATTACTATTCACTGCATGCCATTTGAGGACAGGGAAGACAAATCCCACTCATGACAAGTGTCTGTGTCCTCAGTGACGCCCTTATCAGACTGTGAGGACGGAAGACTTCCTCGTAGTTACGGGTCGCGGGAGTCCATTCTTAGTCACCGCAGGAGGAACTGGAAGCGAAGAAAGGAGGAGGAGGAGGAGGAGGAGGTAGAGGAAAGAGACCAGGAAAGGTATGGAATTCACACTGCAATGCAATGACTTTATCCTTAGGTAGCATGCAATACCAATGCAATACCAAGCATGGAAGGAATACTTGGAAAACAAAGTGTAATTTCAGGCCCGGAAAAAGCGATCCCTGAGGAGCAAACAGGAACCACGATTTGATTTGGACTTTGATTAAAAGTAGCCTGCTTGTTTAGTGCATTGCCTACTACTCTGGTGGGGGGGGGGGGGGGTCACAAATTGATATGACTGCATGGGTTGGCGGGATTGCCCCCTAATGGCTGGCCTTGGTCCTGCAGCTGGGGTGCCGAGCGGAGCAGCACCGACAGTAGAGACGGCAGGACCGGGGGGCTCCTGGGGCTGGGAGGCAACACAATGCGCTGCTCAACCCTCCTGACCATCTTCACTGGGGTGCTGCTCTACCTGGTACTGGGGGCACTGGTGTTCCGCGCCCTCGAGGTCCCCTTTGAGGAGAACTACTACCTCAAGCTCCAGAACACAAGGGAGGAGTACCTCAACAACTACTCCTGCATCTCCCCAGAGGTTCTGCAGACACTCATTGAGGTAAGGATATGGGGACATGCAAGGACCAAGCTGCAGTGGCTGTTAGATGTCTGCTTCTAACCATCTCTCAGCCCAGGGTGGCTAATAATGACTCCTCATATTAAACACAAAAGGAATTTGTCTTGAACTTCAAGGTGCAGCTCTTGTTTACTATAGAACAACACACTTTTTGTAAAATAAGTTAACCCCCCCCCCCCCCAACAAACAAACAAACAAACAAACAAACCAATTTATTGGACTGAGCCATGCTCACATAATTATGGCCAAGCCAATAGTGCCAAATCTAAAAAGTTTCGAGTCCATCTTTTGCTGCCACTGCTGGTTCTACCTAAGCAAAGCACTCAAAGTTGCTAAGGTGGGATTCTCCATGCAGTTTGCTCTTGCTTGTGTCTGCAATAAAATAAGTACTGCCTTTCATTATTATTGAGGACTGCACCTTCAAAGAATATTAATTGTGCAAACTGACTGGTGTACTAACACCCTCTTCTTGTGGGAGATCTAGGGAGCCTATGAAGGTGGCAGACCGGCTTTTGTTGAGTTTTCTTGAGTAAAAGAAACAAAAGCATGTTCAAGATTTTACCCACATTAAGAACACTCACACAGTAAATTGTCCCGAACAATTTCTCCAAAACTACAGTATAACTGAACTTACAAGTGCTCTTTGGGTAACTACAATTTTGTCTTCAATAACACCATTCTTGTTTTGTCACCATTCTTCATTCTCTAACTTTCTTCAGCAAGTGGATTGAAAACTCTAAAAATAAGAAGTGCTCTTAGATCAGACTCCATACCCTTGATATAAAAAGTACAAAGATAATAATGACTGCCGTATGTACTGTAGGTGCAACAGCCATTGTTGACAAAAACTGAAAATGCTTCTGGACTTTATGATGTGTAATTCTGAGAGCAAGACCAATGCCCTGTGCTCCACACTGTGTCCTAACCATGTTCAGGTTTTCTCGAAGACCCTTTAAAAGATTAAATGAGTTATCTGGAGTGAATCAAACTGAAGCCCTGTTGTCTGAGGCTGCTGAGTGCTTTCGATAGGGATCAGAACGACAGCAGTAGCTACAATGCGGACCAAATTCGCAAACTGCCCGCTACCGCTAACTGAGTAGGGCATATGAAAACGAAACCATTGCGAAAAAGTGTACGTTGTACCTACTGCTGTCATTCTGATACCTATCGACAGCACTCGGCAGAACAGACAACAGGGCTTTGGTTTGATTCACTCCGGATAACTCCTTTTTTTAAAGATATTTTTTGGGCTTTTTTGTTGCCTTTTTATTGAGATAGGATAGTAGAAACTGACAGGAAACGAGTGGGGAGGGCTTGGGAAATGTCCTTGGGTCGGAATCGAACCTGGGTCCCTGGACTGGCCCGCTAAGCCACGGCGCCCCCCGGATAACTCGTTTAACAAATACACAAAATGGACTGCAGACATGTGCCCATGGACACACAAGGTTGCAGTCTCAACTACTCCGTCAAATATACATCATCATTGTAGGTCTAAAAGCATTTCATTTTTTGCAAAGATAATCCCCATTCAAATGTCTGCCTATGTTTACCACAACCATATTTATAATGTTTATTTTGTTTTATTTTACTCTTTTCTAAGTGATTTGAAGAAATTAGTTTGTAGGCTAGTTTTTCCTCACTCTCAAACTGTGTTATCAGGAGTTATCAGATGCCCTTGGGAATGGTGCAGACCCCACTGTCAATGGCAATCATACCAGCAGCTGGGATCTAGCCAGTGCTCTCTTCTTCTCTGGTACCATCATCACAACCATCGGTGTGTGTCCCTTGCAGGCTGCCATACTCCACACATGCTCCTTTGTATCAGTGCATAGCCAAATAACAGTAAGTCTTTTTTTCATTTAGGGTATGGGAACATTTCACCAAAAACAGATGGAGGCAAACTTTTTTGCATTTTCTATGCTCTGGTGGGGATTCCCATGTTTGGTTTTCTCCTGGTTGGAGTTGGTGGTCACATTGGTACGACGCTGGGAAAAGCTGTTGCCAAAGTAGAGATGCTACTTTTGGTAATACACAAGCTCATTCTCTCATAGTGAAATTACTTTTTTGGTTATTTTTGTTACTACATCACTTAATCAAACTTACTTATACTGTACGTTACTTAATCAAACATAAAGCATTCAGAAATATGAACAGAAACATGTCACTTTTTGTCTCCCATGGATGTCGCATGAAGAAATTTAAGGTGAGCCCCACTATAGTCCGTGTCATCACAGCAGTATTTTCCATCCTGCTTGGGTTAGCCCTCTTCGTTGCTGTGCCCATCCTGGTATTTCAGAGAGTGGAAAAGTGGACGCTACTTGAGTCTGCCTATTATGTGGTCATCACACTTACAACTGTGGGTTTTGGAGACTATGTTGCAGGTAAAGTCGAAATATTCCATTTCAAATGATTTCTGGCAAACATTCATCCAATCTAATGGTCTAATGATCAATCTAATGGCCAATACTTCTTACTCTTCAATCTACAAACTGTATGCCCTATAGTTAAAGATTGTGCCTGGATTATCAGTGGTCATTTCATTTGCTGCCTGAATTATTTATCCTATGATTGTTATGCTTTCTGAATTATTCATAAGTACATCTGTGCAGATCTATCGCCCCCTAGAGGCAGACACACAACTTGAAGTCAAAAGAAAGTCTACTTCTGTACAGCAATTTGGCAATGTCCTTTTCACCACATCTACAGTATTCTGTTGGCATTTTCCTGCCTGTTTGTTTTCCCAGGTGACTCCGGGATTGAAGGGAGCGACCATTGGTACAAGCCTCTGGTGTGGCTCTGGATCATCCTTGGTTTGGCCTACTTTGCATCCATCCTGGGCATGATTGGGCACTGGCTGCGGGTGCTTTCAAAGAAGACTAGAGCCGAGGTGAGCATTCTTCTTCTCCGGTCTTCAGGATTGCTGGGTGGGATTTGACTAGATGTGATGTAGTGGAGAAGCGACGCTCTTATCAGTGTTACGATTTGGTTTCAATATGAGGTTGACATAGCATGTCAATAAAGATGACGGACAAGTGGTTTATCCAATCATATCAGCCTTCTGAAATATATCTCCAGTGGAGCAATCCCAGATGAATATGTGGAGCTTGGTGGAACGAAATTCATCTGGCGAGAGTCAGGTTAATTTCAATATGCATCTTGCACACGACATTTGCTCTTTTGCAGTTTACATGTCACTTCATGTGTACTTTGTCTTAAATATTATGTCTTATTTGTAATATATGTATATGTGCCTACATGTGTATTGTTGTATCTATTGTACATCCTTAAATTGCTTCTTGTCTATTGAATGTATATTGCTACAGCATATGTCTATGGATACAACGTTAACATTTACCAAAGTCAAACTCTTTGTGTATGTGAGAACTCTTTGCCAATAAAACAGATTCTGATTCTGATTCTAGATGGAAGAGCTCAGAGCAAGAGCAGCAGCTGCCCAGCTGCCCAACATGTCCATGGACTTCCGCATCCCTTCTATGGACGACCCGTTCAAGCGCTCCCGGCGCACGCGCCGGCGTGGCCATCGCAGCCACAGCCACGGCCACAGTGGATCCGGGGCGGCTGGAGTGGGGCCAGACGGGAAACCACGAGAAAATGGCCAGCATCCCGACAGTGAGTCGGGCTCCTCCTTCTACTCCTATTCCTCCAAGGAGTCAGAGTCCGGCTCGGAGAGTGGTTCAGCGGCCACGGAGACGGAGCGCGTGCCAGAAGGAGATGTGGAGAAGGAGAAGAAGCCGCAGTCACCGCTGCAGGAGCCAGTGATCTGCCCATCTCTGGATTGGGAAAATCTGGCGTACATAGATGAGTCCTCTGACGCGGTCAGCGGGAAGGTCCATCTGGACTCTCTGGCCGAGTCCGCCCCGTCCAACGCCATCCCTGTGCGGAAGCCCAAGAGGAGGCGACCCAAGAGGCCTGGTCATAAGAGCCCAAAGACAAGCCCCACCAAACCAGACAAAAAAGAGCCTAACGGGGATGTCGGCCCCCCAAATCATCCACCTCCTGCTCCTCCACGGCCTTAACCAAATATACTGTAATCTGAGACTCTTTGTGTTCTTTGCGGTAAGAACTGAGTGCCTCTTCTCCACTGCCCATGAGGAAATCATCAATAAGGAAATAAGTAGTGAGTAAAGTGAGAAGCATTATGTAAGAGGACATCCCCATCCCTGCCCTCTCTCAAAATCAGTGGGTTTCTTCGATGTTATACCTATAACATCTCGAAAAAGAGCATCAATCAACTGGCTGAGGGCAGAAACCTTGGTTCCCTTCCTCCAGTTTAGCAATTCAGCTCCACAAAGTGCGCTTAGTTACTGTATGCCTGTGTTGATCTCACATATCTCAACTCACATGAGAGTGGTGGGAGCAGAAGGGAAAGCTTAATGGGAACTACCCCTCAGACTAAACTAACTACTAATACTCCTCCTTACTCTTGCCTCACAAAATGCTGTGCCACTCCCATTCAACTGAAGGGCAGGATTTAAGAAGCAGTTTTGCTTTCTGGTTTTATGTGCACTTAAGATGAGAATAATGGAAAAGATTTTGTGTCTGAAGTACTGTCACTCAAGTCCTGTAAGGAATAGTGCCTCAACAACTCAGGTTGCAGTGCTACAGAGCAAAGATCACTACAAGGTCGTAACAAGCTTATCCAACTCCTCGCTGCCATTTTTGGTTTGAGGCCATAAAAAAATAGGGCAGAACAATGCAGAGTATGCATGTTAAGGTCCTGTCACCTAAGAAATGTGCAGTCAAAGAGATGAAACTCGGAGGAGCGGTTGACAAGTAGAATTAGTTCTGTAAAACCTTGATTAAAAGCCCAAGTTTTTATTTCATTCAACCACTGATATCAACCTCATTTAGCCTAGATCATGCATTTGTGTGGGCCAGGCCCTAATTTCCTTTCACACAAAATCTTTGCTCAGCAAAGACGGTAAATATTTGACTGTTTAAAACAGTATGAATATGGTTAGCAAGGGACACATTCAGACTTCATGGCCACTAAAGGTAGAGTCACCACTTTCTTTCCACCTTTTCTTGCCATGCCAGTCAATCTGAATGGATCGAATCATAACCTAACCTTGTAGCTGTTGATTTCTGTAAAACAAGCTAAATGGTTGAATGGTGGAGAATCTAACCAATCTAATGATGTATAACATATTATCTATCATATTTATTGACAAAGGTGCTCAGAGTGCCACTGCCTTTCAACAGTGAATAATCTGTGTTTTAAGCAGTGCCCTGGCGTGCAACTTTAAGAGGCTTTAAGAGGTTTTCATAAAGGTTAAGACCTGCCTTCATTTGTCCAAAGTTGAAGCCATACGAGGCCAGTAAAAGGGGCCAATTTCTTATTTAAACTCTGCTTTTAATCCAGGTTTTACCGTAATTGTCCTCACTTGGAGGAAATGTTATGGAAATGTCAGGATGTGTGTAAAATTGTGTTGTTTTTCTTTCATCTTTTTTTTTCTCTGTATGACTGCACCAAGTTGCATGTTCAGCACAATGCGTGAAGACTAGCTAGCATGGTTTTATTGTAGTGATCCACTGCAATATGCATCCTTAACATCTTTACATGACGAAAGCCTATTTTACAGAAAAGTTGGTTTGCTCATGCTAACATTAAATAATGAAATGGCCTATGCACATTTTTTTGTGCTAAAATGTCCTGTGCCTCTTCACTGATACTATTTTTACGGGTCACAGTTAAGATGCTGAAAATACCTATCTCTACCTAATAGTAGTACCTTAAGTGTAAAGGTCATTTGGAGGTACAGGAACATCCATCCTTGAGGTTTACAGGAGCTTTCATTCTTGAGGTTTCTTCCAGGATTACAAAAGAGTATGAAACTGCACCTTATTATCCAATGGTGGTTCCATTTATTAAAACATGGCTTCTAAAACCATTGGCTATTTAATGTCCATAAAGTTTGGAAAATATCATTTGTATCATCTGCATGTATTTTCAATGACAGAAATGAAATTACAAGATATCCAAGTTACTGTGGATAAAAGCCTGCCCAGTGTGTGTCTAAACATGAACACAGAATTACTAGGCTATTGTTGCTGGGTAGTCACTTTGGTAGTCTGATTCAGCACAAATGTTGTCACTTGGAATTCACAAAGATCTGCTTTTTTATTTGCACCAAAGCCAAAAATGATGATGTGTGTGTGTTTCTGTACTTTATTTTGCATTGTGCATCTTGATTGGTTGGTTGTGGTATTCTTCTTTATATAACAGTTTGCATATCAGGGTCAGCAATTGTAAATAAATTCAATAAAATGCACACAGAAACATTTTTTCAGTAATTCCTTCGAGAGGCAATTATGTTTTTCACAACAACCCCAGATGGCAAAAATTGCTTTTGTTATCGTTATTGTTCAGATATTTTGGATAATCTTCAATAGACTACATGTTTGAAAACCACCCATCCCTCTGAGGCCCTACTTAGAGTGCATTAAAAGTGCATATTCCATTCTGCAAAAGATCACCTATGAACATACATTTAAATTGATCAGAGTGATCTTTGTCTGTTAGTGAACCATTAACTTGTAACCTGACTCCATACTATGACAAGACATTGAATTGCACAGATGACTATTTTAAAACCGTGATCTATGGCACACTCTGTAAAATTAGCTTGGCACACGCTGTCGAATGTGCCTTCAGGGAGAAATCCCTTCTCTTTGCTTGTTTACTGTAGGGCTAATGTATAGGGCAATTTCCTATAACCATCATGCCTTATGCAATACATATTTAAATTAGTGATAGCCTAGTAATAAGTTGAGTTGGTAATAAACTTAAGTGTGCACACACACAGTTACCCTAGTTTGAAGTGATTCAATGTTTCTCTCTCTCTCTCTCTCTCTCTCTCTCTCTCTCTCTCTCTCTCTCTCTCTCTCTCTGTTTTAGACTCTTTTTGGCAAGGGCATGTGATGTTAGTTTTAGCAAGGGCATGTGATGTTTATCTAAAATGCAATTTAAATAGAAATACATGGATGGTGCTACAAATCACATAATTATGTTATGCTTAAAAAAACACAAAATATAATTGCAAAATATCAATGAGTGAACTCCGTTTTCATCAAGATGCAGAGGTTTTATCAAGCATAACTGCATGAGCCTCTCTGAATGTCTTAGCCAGCACGTATCTGAATGACCTTGTGCTCGAGGACACCCTCTGTACAGACGTCATTAGGGACGAGCAGGCACACGCTGCAGTCTTCTGCTATCCCCACAAACAACCACTAGAGGGGGGTAAAATACCTTAAACCATGCCTGCCTTCATTCAATTACTCTGCCCCTCTCTCTGCTGAGTTAAATTATTTTGAACCTGTTATTGTCATTAACAGTAAAACAATGCAACTACACTGTAAATTAAGCTGTCTTATTTGAATTTGCACACATAAATTCATTTAAAAACCATTTCACAGAGACAAAGAGAAATACTGTCTGACAGAAACTACTGTGGGAAATTGTTCATATGCTATGGTAGGCTATCACAGCTATCAGAGAACATGTAATTTACTTTTAATGGGTAACACTCAAAGAATGTTTTGAAAATTGTGCACCTTTATGGAGATTTCTCATACAGCCTTTCCTGTCTGAAGCTGTAGTATGGCTATCTAATCTCTAATGTGAGTAACATGACTGAAAATTAAAAAGGGTGTTAGGCCTATCCCATGTTCTAAAACAACTCATTATCTCTGTTTTTTAAAAAATGAAGATCATGGAATACATCTAAAAGGATTTTAAACTGTGTTTCTGTCTGTGATTATGAGAAAGAATGTGGGCATTTACTGTACATGTTGGTGTGCCTGTGCACGAGTTTTCTTGTTGATATTTTGGGTATAGCATTTGTGTAGCCTAGGTGTCCACCTGTCTTGAGGTCATGACCTGAACTGGTATTCTTGTCCACTGGGCATGACCCATTCTGGTGGCATGGCATCCACCCAACATCATTGAAAGATCACATCAAACATGACAGTCAATCATTTTGAAGACTATACCATGTGAGCATTTAGAATAACACACACACACACACACACACACACACGCACGCAAGCCTGCATGCCTCATGTAAACGGGTTCGTTTCATTCATGCGGGGCTTCAAACTGACGCATAGAGGCGCCATGCAGCACAATTTAAATGCAGACTTCTGCGCTTCTGCGTATGACCTTGAATTCAAGGTCGTTGGAAGATTCTCAATGACAGAGAGAACATTCACTCTTACAATCTCTCTTCCTTATTAATCTTGCATGACAACAGGAAACCTCGTAGGACATATACGATGCTGTTCCATTTTATTAACGCGTGATTAGAGTAAATGATCAGGCCAACACTCGCGCATAGAAATTATCGTGATAGTTTTCATGTCACTTAACCAGGCGTTTTCTTTCTCAGCTGACCAGTCAACAGTGTCTGCTGCCTTGTAGTGTCACATGATTACACAACGGTAGCCTAACATTTCTATATACGAATTTTCCACGAGAGGACACGCTCTTTTCCGTTACAGCATTGTACCAGACTCAGACGCTCTTCCTCTCCCACTGCCAGTTGCTGTGATCAAGTTACCGAGAGGATTGGAAACCTCAGTTTCTTTTCCTCTCCGCTCTGCAGTCTCACTGACCCCCTCTTCCTTGGCGCTGTGCCCAAAACTGTTCCACGTACCAGCTGACGAGGGTGGCCTAGAGCAGCAAGTTGGGTCAGTGTCACAAGACCGAACAGACAGAGCGCGGCGCGAACATTTTCCATGCCATCTAAAGCGATGTGTGATTTACAGTTGTGCCGCGTGTTTCTGTGGAGCGAGTAGGTAACATTCCAGGGAATAATAGTCTCAAATGTTCAAATATATCTGGCCACTGAAACACTTCTTCGGCAAAATTACAAAGGTTTAGCATATGCATATAATTTGTAATCTCTTGCGTAACCCTATGAAATATAGCAAACGAGATGTTTCAGACTTGTCGCCTTAATATGACGGCGGGTTCACAGGCAAAAGGCTATCGCCAGTAGCATAATGTCATACAATTTCTTGTGGATAGGCTATTACCTGAATTCAGGTTAAGCGCAGAATGAGGATTCAGAATATGCAATTCAACTAACACTGAAGAGAGACATTTATTGCCACAGAAATAGAACGAAGTAGCATGGGCTTTGTTGTTATTTTTAGTGCAGAGAATGAAGCATTTGAAAGAGCTGCATTAAATATATAGACAAGGCTTGCAACCCAGTTCATCAGACACTACATTAGCCTACAGTAGGTCAATTTTTCTTCATTGTTGCAACGCTGATGACGCCCGCTATGGGGAACGGGATTGGAGGGGGCGCGCGGACGTAACGGAGAGACAGCAGACGCAAAAGGGGAGAGGGAGGAGAGAGAAGAAGGGATATAGCCTACGTAACTAGAACCTTAGTTGTATCAGCGGAAGACGAGAACCTTGATAGTGACTAACGAAATTTGTCGGTTTGTAAGAGCCTTGTCAAAACTGCGGATGAAAATATGGATTAACGAATTAGGCTATTCGCCCACTAACGCCGTCAACCCTTATAGCCAACGCATAGGACGCCGGTTACTACAATCGTATGCTCTGTAGGTTAAACTGTGGCGTCACTCGGGAAATTTGCTTTAATGCAGTAGCATTTGGATTTGTAAACTCTAACGACCAGACATTCAAGGCAGCGTTAATATAAGCTAATTATTGCAGGAGCATCATCTCTGTCTCGGAAGAAAATTGGTATGCAGTTTCATGTTCTCAGAGGATCATTGGATTGAGACGGTCGACCAACTGCCCTCTAGTCTACCGTGGTGGAACCACTGTGGAAGAGTTACAGAGCCTCTGTTGCCCCGGCACCGGCTGGTCTGAGACGCTTACCATCAGAAATGTTTTCACAAACACTTGTAAGTAGCCGTATTAGAGCTGCTGTCTTTTATCATGCACTGTGTCTTTTTCTGTCCCCGATTACGCACGAGATGTTAACAATGGCTTTGTCGCAGAACTGACCAAGTCATGTCTATCACTTCTGCACGCTCTGAACTATACACCTGATCGAGCGTGACTGTTTTTTCAGCATGTAAGCAATGAAACCTGCCGCATTTGGTCAGCGGGGCTTCCATGGGTAGGTTAGGCTAACGTCATTGTTTTAATAGCCCACTTGCAGCATTAGGTATTTTTAAAGTAGCCTGCACAAGGTTTCAGAGGAACACGGTCCTGCTGGCCCATAACATGCTTAAGGGAGACTGTCGTGTGCATGTCATTAACATAATTTGGATTCTGTGCAGTTTGTTAGAAAGTTTGTTGCAATTGTTCCCTGTCAGGGACTGACCTTGATATAATTGTGTGTGCGCTTCACTTTGTCAGCGAATAAGATCCCCCACCTCCACTCCACGAGACGCGTCGCATTTGCCAATAGATTCCTCAGCTGAAGTCCAAAAATAGACTCCACTACTTGTGCTCTAGGAGCTATCGGCATCCCAGCATTCGAGGCATTTTTGCGACGTAAGAACTGACGTAATGAAGCCGGTTCATTTTCAAAGAATAGCCATTCATCTTCCACTATTAGACAGTTTTTATAAAGCTCCAAGCTATAGCCAAAGGAACATAGCCTATGTTTTTATTGTGATGCACTAACATCGCATGGCTTTAGACTGTACTAGTAGGCCTACAGGTTATATGTATTTCTGTCCATTACTTCAACTCAGAAGACACTACACCTTAACTTTGGTACAGTTTGGGTACAGTGTCAGAGTGTCTGCATCATGAGGCACACTGCAATGTCATATAGGCTAGTTAGGCACCCTCTCTGAATAAGCTTGCTGCACTAAGCATGTGCTTTTGTTAACTCTGGACATGTTTGTATTACTTCAGGATAATTTAATCACCTGTAGTACAGCAGTAAGCTTCAGACACCAGTCAGTAGGTGAAGTGGTCATTTAGGAGCAGGAGGGAACCTGGGCAGTTGCACCACTGAGTGGGATTCCCTGCTCTTAAGAAGTTGTAATCCAGTTTCGCTGTAAACCTTTCACCAGTCAAGGCTCACTGGGCAAGGTCACCTTCTCAAGTCAGGTCTAGCAGTCTCTGAAATACAATAAGCAGCAGGCCAAACTCAGTAATGAATGGTATGCCTTTCAAGTCAAGGTTTAATTATTTTTCAAAACATTATTTATTATGCTAACAACAACCATGCTCTTTGGTTTCTAGAACATTAAAAAATGAGTTTGGTTTGTAACTGGATTAAGTTCAGTCTTAGATTCAAAACACTCTTAACCTCAAAATGACTTCAAGAGGTGAAAAGTTATTTCTCAATTCAAAACAGAAAGCTGAAATGCTCAGGAAGGATTCAATAACATAGACTCTTCTCTTCTGTTTTAAAAGGTCCCTAACACACTTCCACACATGGCATGGATGAAAGACAATTCAGTCATTTCACAAATCAGATAACTGTAAAAAGTATAACTGGGTTTTATATTCTCAATAAGACCATTAGAAATCTTCAGCTCTCTTTGCCTGCAAAGGCTAGTTTCTGATCATACTAGGAGATAACTAATTTGTTTAAGGAGCTTATATGAAAAATGCTTTATTGAAGTGTTCATATTGTGCATAATATGAAAAAATATCCTGTCTGAAAGTGGAACACCATTCTCAGTAGGCTTAGGCCAATTTAACATGAACTGTTAAAGCTACATTAAAAGTTTGTATGGTGAACATACCACAACCTTCATGGTATCCCTGTAAATGATTTTGTCAAGTTGGCCTATCAAGGTTATTCTGGGGCCAACAGTGTGGCAAATATCAATTTCCATTTCTTTGTCAGTGTAAAATGTAAACACAACCCCAAAAATGTTCAGACAAATTAGGTGCTTTTCTGAAGCAGGCTGTTGTGCTGCTTATAGTCACTGCATTCAGATCTCTAATTACAGTCATTCTCTTGAATGAATGATTGTTCTTTGCTGGTGAACATTATAATCCGTGTGAAATATCCAGGACTATGCATCTGTTATTTAATGCATTATTATATTATTACTGTATTATAATATATAGGCTGTAATATAGTTATTATTTTGTCCCTCTAAGAGCTAAAATTGTTTAAGCAATCCTTATATTTCTTAAATATAGCCTGTATTTCTGCTATAACAAATATATATATATACACTCATGTGTTTATTGCCTATTATCACAACCTTCAAGTTTTCACACCTTGGCATACAGTATCAGTGCCTTTCATCTTTCCTCTTTTTCTTTGTCTTGCCCTGTTCTTTGAAAACTTAGTAAATTATCACCCAGTTTAAAGAGTTGTTTTCCCTTTTGTGTGTCTGCAGTGTGATACAGAAAGAGATTGTAGTCACTGCGTTTGTCCTTCAAGCCCTCCTGTGACTTTGACCTTTGGAATGTGTCACAGAGAGGGGGGAGGGTGTGTGTGTGAGGGAGGGAGTACAATTGGGTGAGAAAGAGATAGCGTGAGTGAGGGAGAGAGAGAGCATTTGAATGCATGCTTCTGTTGTGACAAAGAAACAGTTTCCCTCTGTCAGCAGTTTAAGTAAAATTGTTGATGGGAACATGCAGGTAACAGAAAACGTTAAATTTTATAGTAGCTAAAGATGTGACAGCAGGCAGTGTGTTCAATGAGACAAAACATTCAGAGTTGTGCTAATATTAATTGGGCCTAAGTGGTTAGTGTAGTAGCCATTCAAATCACAGTAATTTAGCATGTGCGTGAGGTTGAAGAGAAATGCTGTTTGAATACTTCGGCAGCATGGAGGCATGCACTTGTCATAGCAGTGAAGGCTTTCAAAAAATGTATGCGAGTGAGGAAGAGACCGTTTTCACAGTGATGAGAATGTATAGTAAAAGCAAAGATTCTTAAATATCCTTCTAAACTCTCTGGTAAAAGCAGCTTAAAGAAGGGCGCTATTCTTACTCTTACAGTTTTTAAAATCTGCCATTCATTTTCAATTATAGGGTAGGCCTAACACACATTTCATAACAGATAATGTGATAAAGGTCAACCTTGAGATTACATCTTGTATCATCTTGTATATTTTAATAGGGCTCCTGATGACCAGTTTGAACTGACCAAGCCATACAGTAACAGTGAAAGAGGGTACTCAGCACAAGCAACACAGAGAAACTGCTCCACAGATCAGGTACACTAATATATAATTCTGTGATATGCTTTTGTTAAATGTGTATTTGATTATGCAATATGAAATAGAAGGATTACACAGTGGGGAATGTGAATTGGTTTTTTTTAGGCCTACTATTATTAAAAGTCTATATAATTATGTTGTCTGTGCAAATAAACAATTATTTGAAACCTGAAATGTCCATAATTAATGGTAATGTGCCAAGGTTTCTATGTTTGCACTGGCCTAATCTGTAATTGCACTGTATATTCCGACATGCTGCACTGGTCAATGTAATGGAAAGATAAGCCGGTTCTATTTGTGCACTAAAATCACCTCCATGTCTTTCATTCTCCATCACAGGCAAAGCCGTAAGTAGGCCTGTGTGTGTTGGCTATACAAATCGCGTGTGCTTTACAAATGTATCTTGCCGTGTCGAGACGCCGTCTCTTTCTAATATTAATTTGAGTGTCCTCCCCCAACTGTAAATGTTCCCTCCTCCCTCTAAACTAACCAATAGCCTTCGAAAGAGAGTTTGCATGCAGACAGTAGTTACGTTCGAAAATGTACATTGCTACAGATATAACGCTAGCTAAGTTTATGTTTTGGACAGCAAAGTGCAAACGAGACAAACTCATTTAGTTGAAGACTGGATTGTACCACCTCTGTTAAAACAGTTATTCAGCAGCTGAAGAAACATCGCTGGCTTTCTTGTTACCTTTGGAGGTGGAGGTAAGTAGGCTAGCCGCACAGTTAACGGTAGCTAACATTGATGTTAGCAGGTTAGCTTCATTGCAGTTTTAGAAGCACTAGCAAGTGATGGCAAAGTGGCTAACTATGTAGCGTCTGAGCTATTTTGAACCAGTTTATCGGTACGTCATCTTACCTATTCAATGTCAGTAAATTATGAAGGAGTGTAAAATGGTCCCCGTCTTATGATCAAACCAATGGTGGACAATGACGCTCATTTTACTGTCTAGGCGCTTAACACAGGGTTTTTGCAGAGACCATCTGCCTTCTTAGCATAACGTTGGTTAACGTTAGCTGATAGGCTTGTGTGCTAACCTGACAACAATATAATCTTACTTTTTCCCGAGATAACCTGTAGGTTAATCCGTCAACACTGTGAAATTATACCTTCTCATCGAAGCCTCTGTATTTACTCTGTTGCTTAATGAATGACATTTCATATTATCTTGTCTTCTGTCGCTGACATCATTATTCACCTTTTCTGTGTTATTCCAGCGCTTTTCTTAAAGCACATGTCGTGATTCCAAAGCTGGAACACGCGGTGTTCCTCGCCAACGTAGGCTACTTGAGGAGGTTAGACTATACAACTGGCACAGGGAGCTCCTCAGTGTATTTCTTCATTTTATTTTTTGTCGTTTGCTTCTGAATGAATTTTAGTCAACATTTGACACAACGACCATTTCGTACGTCTTAAAGTTATTATTTGGTGTTGTCAGTTATTGTCGAAAATGTGCTGTAGTACAAAGTGCGTTGCATGACATTTGTCCTGTCCTCTTTCACCTGAACCAGTCTGTGTCATCTCTCACTCAAAAGGTAGCTTAGTGCTTTTGGAAGCACCACTGTTAAGAGAGAACTGGAAAGAGAGAGAACTGGAGAAGGGATGTGTGATAGCAAAGGTTAGGCTACACGGCATGGGGAATGGGATTGTAGGGCAAAGTGTTACACCATACTTCAGGCACCACTCCATTACAGCAACTCTGTACATTGCCCAGCGTTGCCCAACATGTCATGAGGGAGTTGGGGAAGCCAAGCAGGACAGAATTCATTGAGAAATGGCTGCCTGGTCTGTTGACCTGCACTTTTTCTTGTAATATTACATGTTGTGGGCTTTTGTGAAATCAGCATTTCAATCATGTCCAAACGGGTAGACTTCCTACAACTTAAGTGTTCCTTGACAGTAGGATGTGTGGATGAGATGGAGGGAAATGAAAGAAAGGGCAGTCAAGTGTTTAATGAGATTTACTATAATGCAGTTTACCAACACACACCATCCAGTGACACAGCACATGCTTCCAGTTATGAGCTGCCAGCTGAAGTTGCACTACAGCCATGGTCTTTTGGACTTTAAGATGATTATTGTTTTGCCTAGAGAAAATTGAGAGAGTGGTTGTTTTTCATACATCAGCTGATTAAGATGACATATTTATGGAATTCATATGGTTTGATTATTTGATTGACATATTGTCTTTTTTTTGTTTGGGCACTGGAGCTCATAGTCTACTGCTCACCAGTCTCGGTCTCGTTATGGCGGTTTAATTAAAGGCTTGAAGCTCTTCTCTGCTGGATTAATGACCCTAATCTGCCTTGGCAGGAGGCAGTGGGGCTCAGATTATACATTCACTGTTGCACATAGTCTAGCACATACAGGCTATGTGGAAATATTCACTTCCAGATTTTGCTTTTTGTCATGTGTGTTTAATACATAGGCTATTGCTTTCATCTCAGATTGTTTTCATATATAGTATTGGTCAAGCTATTAATTTATGAAGGGGGATGAATGGCTAGATGTTTGCATTAGTGACAGTAGCAGGTAGCCTAAATGCTACTGCCGTGCAAACAACCAAGCCACCATAGGAGTCCGGCACTTCACTTCAGTGAGCTGCGTACTTTGCCCGCCTAATAGAACAGGTCCTGATTGTAAATATGTTGATGTCAGCATTATTATTAGTTTCTAATTATAGGGCATTTTTCTTAGAACCTAGTAATAGCCAGCGATTTGTGCTGAGTATTTCAACAAATTAGCTGAGGTGCCTGGTTTAATGCCACTAGGAGGCCTCTTTTAAATTGCTGTTGAAACAATAATGCTGCTTGCTTCAGGGTTATTCCAAATGAAATGATTCAGTAAAGTCACCCCTATGTGCTCTCTCAGGCTTTAGTGACAAGGCAAGCCTAGCCTAAAACAAGGCCTAAATGTGGCTGATACAGAGAATATGTCCGCCACAGAGATATGTCTGCTCTGCTTGCCAGGATTAAGCATCTCTCTCTGACTGTAAACATTATTGACAGGCCTTTTAAAGAACACTGAAAACTAGATTCGTGTTCGAAACAAAGTTGCTATTCACAGTCATCTTAAAACCAGAGCTTGATGAACAAAGCCAGAATTTCTGCCGAATGCTCCAATAACTACAGTATAATTTGAATAGCTATGTAGCTGTGTTATAACTGTCTCTGTTCTCTTCTCCGGCAGGAATAATGTCTTCCAGGGAGCGTCGTTCTGATCTCTACATAAAAGCAGAGCCCAGCAGCCCAGAAGGAGCTGGAGGAGGGCGCGCCAGTCCCGGCGGAGCCTCATCCGACTCGTCCCAGAGCGGCGGCGGAGGGCCCCGCGGAGACGGCACTGGGCGCTACTCGCCGCCCCTCTACACACCGGCCCTGCGCTGCCACTTCAAAGAGGAGACCGGGGACGGCGCAGAGGAAGGGTCCACGGGAAGTGGCGGCGGACGGTGCAAATACGCCCTGAGCACCTTGCCCAAGAGGCTCTGCCTGGTGTGCGGAGATGTGGCCTCAGGCTATCATTATGGGGTGGCCTCATGCGAGGCATGCAAGGCCTTTTTCAAGAGAACAATACAAGGTAAGTTGAGTGGAGTTGGGTTAATGGTAAACATTCTGGGCACTGAAGTACCAACAAATATCAAACTGTAATCAATCCAGCATAAACAGCCTTATATGTAATTGAGGTCTTAGAATCAGCTCTTTGCCCTCAGTGCTTTAGAAAGTCTGTTCATCCCTCAGGGATGCGGCCAGCCTTTCGTTTTTCCTAATAAAAGGTTCTAAAAGGATGTTTTTTAAAATATGTGTTTGTAAAATATATATACATATCTGTTTTAGAATGTACCTGGATATAACCTCATGTGACCTTATACTGACCTACTTTTTTCAGCTTGACCCACTTTTCAAGATTACACATTTGTTTTGGAAAAGGTCCAAAGAGTTTATGGTACAGATAAATGGGAAATTGATCATGTCATTATGATCATGTACAATGATACATTTTGCCCTTTGTCTGAATCAAAACACTTAATAGTAAGGGGCGTTTTCAACTCTGTTAATGTTCTAGATCTTTGCCTTTTGTTCTTGTTTTTTGTGCTGTCTGAAGCTAGTCACAAGCCACTAGTCTGGAGAACTTCCCTGTTCATTTGGATGCTCATCTCACACCTTGTTTTCCCTGTCTTTGTCTGTTTCCTAGGTAACATTGAGTATAGCTGTCCAGCATCCAATGAGTGTGAGATCACAAAGCGGCGCAGGAAGGCCTGCCAGGCTTGCCGTTTCACCAAGTGCCTCAAAGTGGGCATGCTCAAAGAGGGTGAGTGGCCCGAGTCCAATCGTGTCGCCTGTGGGGAGTCCACCTTTCTGTGGTCCACACAACCCAGTTTACTGGGGCGGCAGCCAGAATAGCATCGAAGCTGAAGACCAGTTGCAGTCCTTTCCCCACTTGTTGAATTGTCTGATTTGATGTGTTCTTTTACATTTAGTTGTTTTTGTTGTTATGTGTATTGAATGGGGCTGTAACTCCTGTGACCCCCACTTACCATCTGTGTGGCTGATCACCAATGTTGTTCAATTCAGGAGTGCGCCTTGACCGAGTGAGAGGAGGGCGGCAGAAGTACAAACGACGCCCGGAGGTGGAGAATGCCACGTATCAGAGCGCCCCGATCCCCCTGAGAAAAGAGGGAGAGAAAGGTGAGCAGCTGGAATCAGTGATAACATGACTCAACATTCAACATTACTGTATTACACATCAGTATACCTGCACAAGGGATATCTACTGTATATAGTGTGAATAAACTAGCCTGGCTAACACCAGCCTAAATCTCAAGTGAGCACTGGAGTCCAAGTGTTCTGTGGTAAATTTCACGATCAGAGAATGACCCCCTCCTATTTTTTGTGATTACTATGCAATAAAAGCATTGTTTGCATAGAAACAATCTAAAAAAAAAGTTACACAACTGCAGTGGTCTGCAAGTGGCAATAATCAAGGCCTAACACTTTCTGTTGGCAATGTCCCATTCATGCGTCTTCCACACCCCCTCATCAATCAGTGTGCTGGGGCATGGGCTATGCACCGACAATCGGCTGACCTGAGCTCTGAGTTGTGAGTCCGTGCCACTTTGGATAAGAGCATCTGCTAAAAACTAGCCAACTTTAACTTTAGGGCGTGAAGATCTACCGGTAGATGGTTTACTCTTAAGAGCATTCATAATGGAAAGGCGATCTCCTCTGTTCAAATCAAAGATTGTATACACAGTCATTGGTTGAGATCTTAAAGCAGTACTCCGGAGTGAATCAAAGCCCTGTTGCCTGAGGCTGCCGAGTGCTGTCGATAGGTATCAGAACTACATCAGTAGGTACAACGTAGACCGA
>JASCQY010000388.1:11160452-11170452 GCA_030264315.1 Sardinella tawilis | reverse complement strand
TTCATTAGTTCATTCTGTAATGAAACACATAAAGTTTTCAGTACTCAATATGATTTCCTAAAGAGCGTTTTGGGAAATGAATCTCAGTGATTGGCTCTTGGCGACTTTAAAGGGGAAGAAGTTGTGGACTGTTTACCTGCCTGCCCCTGTGACCACCATGGGAGTAATGGACCTCCCCACACGGGGCTTCCAGGCTGTCCTAGTGGCTCTGGCCAGCTGTGAGGTGCATGTGTATCGGGACAAAAACCTTGTGAGCACTATCAAGACACCGGTAGGTGACCACCATATACACTAGTTGACCATTGTTTAAATGCTATGCTTACAGTATATGAAGTCAGAGGATCTAATTCATATTGGTGTCCAAACACTTTTTATGGCCTATTTTATTACACATACAGTACGCTTGTCTTGACCACTTGGCACTGAAATAGAATTTTTCTTGTAAATCAAACTTAAGATAACTTTGTTTCCATGGACACTTGTACTTCTACTTCCTCATGGCCCCTTCCACTAATGGTCAAAATAGCAACACTTAACCCTTGGCCAGTTATCGTGTGGCTCATCCAGCACTAAACAACCCTGTTGCAATTTCAGGATGTGGTCACCAGCGTTTGCTTTGGTCGATATGGACGAGAGGATGGTACCTTAATCATGACAACCAAAGGTGTGTGTGTGTGTGGGGTGGGTGGTCTTTCACATTTAATGTCCAGAATTTAAAAAGACCAATATCAATTTAACTTGCATGTGTGTGTGTTTTTTTGTATGTGGGTGCATGTTTTAGGTGGTGGTTTGATAGTGAAGATCCTGAAGAGGACGGCTGTCTTTGATGACAGGGACTCTGCCCCTGGGCCTCCCCTGGCCCAAAGCATCCGCCTCAACGTCCCTAAGAAGACTAAGCTGTACGTGGACCAGACCATGCGGGAGAGAGAGAACGCTGTGGGTATGTCCATTCACGTCACTCACATCCGCATGGGTATGTCCGTTCGCGCCAATCGCATTACCAACATTACACTGGACATCTGAAGGCTGCCTGTCACACGGGAAAATGTGTGAAAAAAAAGCATGCAGGAAGTGATGTTTAAAAACAGAAGTGTTGGTATTAGCACCCTCTCCAAAAATAGGTTTTAGATGGTTTGACCATGTCTACTGACTGAGGCTTTCAGTCTTCTGTGACTTTTGAAATACTATGTGAAGCAGTGGTAGTGTTGCCCGACAAGCAGTCGGGTTTGAATCTCAGGCCCATTGCTCAGATGACTCTAGATATCTATCACTTTACATGAAATTTTGCCTGATTCAAGGGTGCACTGCAGCAAGCAGCACCAAGTGTGGTTTTGGCTTTCCAGTTCCATCATGAGGTTCTGTTCTATCCTATTGGCACTGCACTGCATGTGTTGACTTTGCGTCTGTGTCGTGTAGCAATGCACAGGGCCTTCCAGATGGACCTGAGCCGCCTGCGTCTTGCTGCGGCGCGGGCCTACGTGAAGGCTCTGGAGTCCAGCCTCACCCCCATGTCAGCCAGCATCACTGAGCCTCTCAAGATGAACGCAGTGGTGAGTATCAGCACGACACACAGTCCATCGCTATACCGCACCAGTCATTCTTGCTACAGCCTTTTCGCCACCATACACTGTGCCAGCACTGACAGGATTTAATATGGGGGAGAAGGTTAGACACCAAGCACATCAGCTCCAGGCTGAAGGCCACAGTCATTCTCAGGACTGTGCACATGTGGCAGCCGTGGGTGGATTAAACAAGTATCTGCCAGGCATGGACTGGCAATAGGGCATACAGGACAATGTCCGGTGGGCTGATGCACATTTTTGGGCCGAGGCTGTCAGAATATATTTTAAATACTTTTTTGGCCGTGACAGTATTTTAGGCATGAAACGCGGCCCATTGCTCTGTTGTCCGCAGAATAATCGCATAATAATCATGGTGGGCCACAAAAAAAAAAAAAGAAATGCTGATGGGCTGCCATGTTTTGGTTCCAGTCCAGCCCTGGTATCTGCTAAAGAATAAGCACCATTAAAAGGACATACTGAAGCACAAAAGTGTGCTTGCTTATGAACCTTCTTACTGTTGGTGTTTTTTTTTTCCTCTAACATAAATGTCTTGATAATTACTATTTTACTTAAAAGTAAAAACAAGGGGTTAGTCACAGTACTGTGTAGGCCTACTTGGTGCTGTTATTAACAATAACATCAACTTTTTGAAATGATGTGATAATGCTGTAATGTAAATGATTGAATATTGTGTAATATAAGTCAGATGCTACTTTTGAGGCTTCAGGACGTTTTATGCTTAATGCAACAGAACTCTGACAACGGAAGGAGCCAATTTCCTTGACAACCACATTGAAATGTTATTGATGTTGTCAGTATAACCAAAGATCACTGATACTGACCAAGATAAAGCAACATAATACGTTACAGTGGGAGCAAACGTGAATAGTTCTGGTCTGCACAAATCAGTATGCTACAATATAAACTTCTCAACAATGTTTTGTATCAGCGTTCTGAGGGCTTGACTTTGGCCTGCATAAAGAGGGATTTTCCCCCCTCACCCTTGTGAAAATAGAACATCCCGCTCCGCTTTTACCCTCTTTGGTGTGACTTTGAGCAGCGCGGTTCAGTGTCCTCTTTTTTCACCCACTGCACTGTGGCACACTAGTATGCTGTGAGAGATCTTTAGACAGGCAAGGAGCAGTATGTTTTGACAGATCTTCTGGTATTCTGTAGTATTTTTTTCAGCATTAAAATTGTGCCATCACACCACACTGGTTCTGTGTGTTCATATGTTTGCTTGGTTGTTTTGTATGCATACTTCCATGTGACAGCAACATGTTTGGCAACTGTGGTTCCTAACCAAATAGAGGGAACTGAACATTAATTTGAACTGAACTTTTTTGTGTAGGCTATAGCTAAAAAACACCACCAGAGGGAGAAAAAAAACCTGCTTCATGTTTTAATGCAGCAGAGTTAATTAAAACCCAAAGGTATATCCATATTGATGTGTAGAGCTGTTTAAAACACAGTCTTGCTCCCCTCCACCCCCAGGTCCAGGGTCTGGGCCCGTCCTTCAAGCTGACTCTGAACATCCAGAACACAGCCGCTAGCCGCCCTGTCATGAACCTGGCCGTCTGCTTTCTGTTTGATGAGAGCCTCTACAGCATGAGAACAGCCTTCTTCAAGGTGAACATGTCCATTATCATAGTCTTATGCTAAATGGAAATATGAAATATGTAAAGAAGTGAAAGATAGCATGCAGTCACAACACAAGCCCTTGACTTTTGTTTGTTTGTTTTAGATCCCGCTGCTGGTTCCCGGACTCAACTATCCCATCGACACGTTTGTGGAATGCCTGACTGACAAAGGAATCTCCGACATCATCAAAGTAAGCTCCATATTTATCTGTGCCTTATATTATTTACATATGCCTCCATCTATTGAGCTGTGTGTGTGTGTGTGTGTGTCTCTCAGAGGTGCCTGTGGTGCTGACATGTCTCCCCCTGTGTGTCTGATGGCAGGTGTTTGTCCTGAGAGAGGGCAAGAGTGCTCCTCTTCTGACCGCTCACATCAACATGCCCATCAGTGAGGGCCTGCCTCTCAACTGAGAAACGCACCTGTCAAGACAGCGAGATCAGTCAGCACCCCCTGGAGGCACGTTTGGCCTTTAGCCCGTCGCCAGATGACCCCATCCCCGTGGATGGAGCGCTCAGCTTGAGCTGCCCTTTCAGGCCCTGCCAGGCTTCCGTAGTGTAGGTGGATAAGGGCTGCTTGCACAGCGAGCAGACTGACAGTGAGTTTTACCTCAGATATGGGACACAGTAGTTTGTATTGAATCCAAACCTGTTTGTGATGGTGCTTGAACCATAGGTTACGTATGGCTGGTTACTGAAAAAGATTAATTGATGTGTTGAATGTATTTATACAGAGTAGTAGTTCTATATTTCTATGTCAGATCTATTTATTATGCTATTTGCTAAGCAGTTTTAAACGCTCTTTCTTGAAGATGTCTAAATTGAAGCATTATTCATTGTTCAGTTTTTTTTTTTTTTTCTATGGTGAGTTGACCGCTTAAGAGGAGCTTTATATATTTTTTATTGAACAATTTGTCTCCTCACCAGCAGAGAGGGACACAGAGTACATTCCAGAACATTGCAGCAATTTGATCATGATTTGCATCCCAAATACCATGATGGTCAAACTGAAGCCAAAAATCTCACATTCACACACACACACACACATGAACACACATGCACACATACACACACATTGGATTTTTTTTGTTGTTGTGAAATTATTGACGCGGGTGATGTTTTTTGCACAGTGGTATGCTGAAGAAATCATGCCTCTTTGGTGTAGCGCCATACTTGTGTACTGCACAGTTTGCTTGTAACATTCCTCATGTCTGACAGAATCAGTGAAATTGGCAATAAAGGATTTCTGTTATATAAATGGACTGTCTTGGCTTAATTTGTCCCTGGCAAGCTCAACGGTCACAGTGGAGGTCAGTGAAAATGCAGATGCGTCCATTCGCCACTTCAGAGAGCAGACCGTGTCCATTCAGGCAAACATGGTGAGAGAGATCCACTGAAAAAGAAGAGACTGTTTCAGAAAGCCTTTACAGGTTAACATTGGATTTACTATGAAATCTTAAAAAAAAAAAAAAAACGTTTTAATGACCAACTAAGTGTCTGGTATTCCCTTTTCAAATACACCTTTTGGAGAGAGGGGTGGGAATTGATTTGATCAATATTAATGCCATTGTCAATTCTGCTTATTGGTTACCAGTTCTCTGATCAATTCCTTACTGTTTAGAAGGTATTTACACAGGTTTTCAGTATTTCACTACATGGTGCTCCTATCATGCTGGAATTAACACCACCTACTTGCTGTATCTACAGCAGGGATTCAAGCTCATTTTTATCATGGGCCACATTTCCGTTAGGCTTTTTCTCAGAGGGCCACGTTACCTCGTCATCTACATGCATGACTATAAACCGTTGGTGAAAAAAAGTGTTTCTGGCCATCATCAATATAGTCCAAACACATCTCTGTTCTGACTTCCACATCACTAAATTTAGTCTTCCTTTCCTGTTAGTAAGCATGATGCATCTTACTGAGTTCAATAATAACATGCCATGCAGGCAGAGCTGCCTGTACTGTTACAGTTATTTTCAAGCAGGATACATCATTTTTTTCCCCGAAGCTTTTTGAAAAAAATGAGGTGAAGGGCTGGATCCGGCCCCGCGCCTTATGTTTGGCACCCCCTGATCTACAGCCCACAAGTGGTCTGAGCTGCAGTTGTGAGGTGGCCCTCAATGCCAGATAGAAAGTACAACATAGGCATTACCCACTGCATGAAATAAAAATTTGCTGTAGTGAGCAGATGCACATATGCAGAATCATTCCCACACTGCTTATTCATGTTCACCAAGTGTTGAATGTGAAATATTTCATTTAGCAGGCATAGCTATTCAAAGATCAGCATGATCTCACAGTAATGCTTGAAGTATTTAAGTCAATGACAGCAGCCAGTGTTGAACAATGCCCTGCCAGGTTTCAATAACTTAAAATGGTTGACAGTTTAGAAAATGTATTGTGAATGTAGAAAAGTCATCAAAAAGTAATCAAATGTAATTAGTTACAGTATTTTGTTAAAGTAAATAAAATAGTTACACAACTATTACATTTTAGATAGAGCAACTTGTAATTGGAACATATTACAGTTCCAAAACTTTCCCAACAGTGGAAACCATGCACAAGTAGAACTAGCTTGTTACATACATTGATTATGGTGTGAATGGGAAATGTCAGTGAGCTAAAGCATTCAATTCTCGGTTCTACTCCATTCTTGGTTCTCTATTCTCACCCCAAGTGAGAACAATGTAAGAAGAAGTCTAGCAACAACAGACCTGAGAGAAGTTGAAGGATACCACTCCATCAGTATCAGTGTCCATCGTTTTAAAGGTCCCTGGAGGGGTGTAGAGTGACAGAGTTAACCCTCAATTGCCGGTCCCCTTTCAGACCTCATAAGTTGTCGTCTTCATCATAAAGCCATTAATAGCATAGATAGCCAATAGCAATTAGCATTAGACAATAGCCTAATCTCATCAGTAGCTTAATCCCATTGATTGCATGCAAAAAAATAAAAATGAAGGCATAGCGAGACAACTCACTGAACATAGACTCCAGCCGAATCAGGCAAGTCACAAAGTTATCAAAGTCCACATTAAGGTCTGGCTTGGCATAGCGCAGAATGATCAGCTGGAAGAGGTGATTAGTCAACTTGAAACCTGAAAGGGAGAAAGAGAGAGAAAAGACGAGAGTAGACAGAGTAGACCTCAGACTTCTGTACAGACAATGCTGACTGAACTTGATGTTCTCAGTTCTCAGGCCTACCTGCAGCCTCCAGTGCCAGACGCATCTCGTAGGAGCTCATTGTGCCTGACTTGTCCAGGTCAAACTTTCTAAATATAGTCTGACATTTTAAAGAAGAGTTGTGAGGGCAGAGGAACATTGAACATCATAACTAAAATAATTTTATTAATACTGAATTGGTGGATTAACGATGGTGGTTGGTTTACTAATATTAGTTGGTGGGTTGACAAGGAACTTTGTCAGATTCCTACTCACAAGGTATTTTTTGACTTTCTCCCAGAGCACATGGAAGTCTGTCAGGCCCAGCTTCCCACTGCCGTTAGTCTATCAGAGACGGATGGGTACAACAGGCGGGTTTACAGACTTGTAACACCTTTGAACAGATCCGTCAAAAAGAAAACATATGAAACAAGAAAGAAGTGTATGAGGTGCAGAAGACGATAAAACCACATACGTCCATTAGAGCTATCATACATCGGCAAGCTTCCTTCCCAAAGCCTTCTGTTTTCAGGTCTTTATCTGCAGGAGACAAGGTAAGGCCACTAAAAAGGTTGCAGGTGCACAAATTCAGAGCAAGTGTAGTCAGTGTACAGGATGCAAAGCACTTCCTTAGGAAGATACTCACGTTTGCTTACAACTCTGTTCAAGATCATTTGTAGCTTAGTGGCAGTAATCACCATTTCCTGTTGACAGGGGCATACCGTAGGCTATTTGTGATGCACAGGCATAGGCAGGATGAAAAGACACCAACACACACTTCTTCCACCCCGTCCCTACCTGTCCAGCCAGCTGTTTGAAGAGGTTTTTGAAGCCTTCATCTATCTCACTCTCTTCAAGTCGTTCCTACAGAGGAACACACACCGTACAGCCTCTGCCCAAAGCAGAACATCACTTAATCACAATACATTCAACTTACAGTTCAAATCTCTTACCTCCTCAGGCATGTCTGCTGTCAGTTCATCATCCATCTCTCTGATCAAATCAAAACACAGTAACAATCAGTTTACTTCACCCAGCCTTGCACCCCTCTTTATTGTCAGGGTCTAAGGATGACCTGGGCATTATGCTGATGGAATGTTTTGTATTTTTGTATTTTAGAATGAAACAAAATGTGTGATGAGTTAAAAGTTAGTTGTTATAAACCATTCCTTTTGAGAGCTATATGTAAATGCATTTGAGTGCCTTCACATACTGGGAATCAGCTGGTTTCTCTGAGAACACTCGCAGCACAAAGTCCCCCTCTTTCTGGGGCTCAAAGGTGGAGGGGACGATGATGTACTCGCCCTCGGGGAGGCAGAAGCGGGAGCTGACCTCACGCAGGTTGATGAAGAGCTCTGAGCGCGCTTTGGAAGCGTGCCTCAGGAAGAAGTCCCGACGCAGGTGTGTCCCCACCTGGCCCTTACACTACGCCCAGCCAAACAATGAACAACAACATTTTCTTTTGTGCTTCATATAAAAGTCAATAGTGTGAGATATTTCAAAATGAGCTCTAAGTAACTACAGTAAGTAACATCACTGATGAATGGAACAAGGAGGGACAGACATACCTCTTCAGGGACCTGTTGGAAAAAGATAAAGAGGTCATTATGTAACCTTATGTGTTGACAATGAATACATAGTCATAGTTTAAACATATCAAAGAAATTAGTTAACCTGGATGATGTGTAAATATCAAAAACCTTTCAACTTAACTCCGTCACGTTTTTGGCCTTTGGCTTAAGTTGTGTGAAGTGTAAACTCTACTCTACTCTACTGTATGTGTCCCCAGTTGCAGGGACCCACTTTCCTCGTATATGGCGAACCCGATGGTCTCCATGTCTTTTCCCTCATGACGTAAGCGGCGGCGATCCTTCTGCATCAGGGCCACCAGAAAGCTGCACTCCTGACTGTCTGTGTCTGGCTGCGTGAGGATGATTTTGTACTGGGGATTGATCCAGAATGTGGCTATAGAACACGGACAGCAATGCATACATCCCATATGTTAATCGTTCAATCAGACATATTCATGATGTATCACTGGTTGTCTGAATACAACTACATGGCCTGTGTGTTAAGTCATCTCTATAAGGTGCAATTACATTTTGTAATGTTTACATTCATAATGCAGATAAAATAAGTAAGAGTTAGAGTATAGAATCATGTTCAAGACACAATAAATGTTCTACGCTTCTGTGGACCTTTCCTGCATCAATGGGAGGGACAGTCTAGTCTAGAAAAGGATCACTGTGCTGTACTGTAAACTGAATATTACTGTAAATATCCAGTAAGAGAAGATGCCCGGCAGAAAGAAAGGTGACTACTGTTTTAGTGTTTTCTACATCTTAGTCAGAGTCTGGAGGGCTTCTTGACTCTGACTAGACGTACTGTAACAAACATCAAAGGAGCACAGCAAAAAGAAAAGTGATGATGTTTTCTATGTTTAGTATGTATCTTCCTGAAACTCTTCCTGTGTTAAGTCACTTTCCTTTTTGCTGTGCACCTTTTGCTACATTCAAATCTTCAGATTAGGTTCACATCTGTGTTGTTCTGCTCATAGATACATAGATTCTATACATCTGTGTTGTTCTGCTGATGCTGGGATCCTGTAGCCAGGCTAGCGGCGCCTAATGCTTCCGGCCAATTTCATTTGCCTCCGCCATATAGTCAGGAAACTAGCGATTCGTTTACGAAACAGAGATTTCAAATGATGCATTCAAACGGGTAACATGCGCCACGGCCAAACAGTAGCAATTGGTTGAAGCCACGATCAAACAGTAGCAATTGGTTTTAAGCCGAAAGTATCTTCTTATCAGTACCGACCAGGAATAGGATAGAGATCAGACGCTATATGAAATGGAATAAAATAAGCGGCTGATACATCAGGCTAGGGATCCTGTACCTGGGTAATTTCTACAGCCTCCAGCTGTGCTGCCCCTCCGCCACTCCCCAGGATAGTGCACTGTGTTCCACTTCTTCAGCTGACTCGCCTGCAGGGCATCCGGTGTCAGATTACAGATCTCCAGACGGCTGAACTCCCGCATGAAGTCGCTAAAGGACATCCTGTGTGTGGGGCGAGATGGATGTGTGTGTGTAAGAAGCTCATCTGGGCTGAAGGGACATGGGTGGCCATTGAGAAAAGCCCAAAGGACAACTGACCCAAATAGAACATGATTGAGACTCACCAGAACTCTCCGTCTTCACTGCGGTGATGAAGCCTGGACCGGACGGATGGATCAATACCGCTCCACTCTCTTGACCTTAGAAGAGCACAGGTAGTGTATCAGCACTGTCTGTTGTCATTCCTATCACCTGTCTTTCATTCAACTGTTATTTATTTATTTCTTTTTAATATCTCATCCTCTCTCTCTTAGCCAAGCCTTACTCATCACTCCAGGCTCCTGTCCACTCCACCTCTCCCCAGGGGTTGCGAATGCGAATCAGTTTGGTGTGATTTCCTTTAAACTCCACCTAAACAGCAAACAACTACTCACCTGAGGGCCTTTTTTCATAGATAAAGTGTAATTGTTATAATATGCCTACTTGGTGTGTATGTGCGCTGTCTGTGTGTGTGTGTGTGTGTCTGTGTGTGTGTGTGTGTGTGTGTGTGTTTGTGTGTGTGTGTGTGTGTGTGTGTGTGT
>JASCQY010000388.1:11148106-11160352 GCA_030264315.1 Sardinella tawilis | reverse complement strand
TGTGTCTGTGTGTGTGTGTGTGTGTGTGTGTGTTTGTGTGTGTGTGTGTGTGTGTGTGTGTGTGTGTTTGTGTGTGTGTGTGCTGCGGGGTCATGACCCACCTCCTCTACACCTGTGACAGAGTAAGCATGGCCCTTCACCAGCTTCTTAAATGTGACTGCTTCCATGTCAAAGAAGCCAGTGATCTGTGAGCACACAGACAGACACACACACACATAGAGACAGACAGACAGATGCACAGATACACAGACAGACCAGGATAAGGATGGCTGCCTCTCTGGCTCAGGCAAAACTTTTACAGAATGCAAAAATGCTCTGGCGCTCACGTCAATAGAGCATCCAAGCAGGGAGCCTCTTTCCACTGCTTTCTGGATGATGCTGTAGAGGTTTGGGGGGGCCTTCTTCAGCTCGTACATTTCCGTCACCCCACCGGTGAAGTCTTCAAAGCCCTCAGAGGTACAGCCACCGGAGAGGGCTTCATAACAGCCATTAAGTCTAGCACAAGGTGAGAGTGAGTGTTGTTGCGATTGTTGTTCTACAGGAGCACAGTGTTGTGTCAAAACTGACAAATGTAGGTATCTGTCTCACTAACATTAGGATGGTAAACATGTTGTGAGCTCATACTTTAACTTTGTGAACTGTCTCGTTTCTCTTGCCGTACTTTGCATAAGCTTTTTCCAGCAGAGCACTCCAGAATTCTGCTCCTTCAGCCGAATGGACGAACAGCAGCTTGCCATCCCTCACCGGCAGTCGGTCATCCACCACCACATCCACCCACTCCCCAAACTGCCAGATCTGCAGTGAGGAGCCAGAGGACAAACTCAGACAATCGGTCATGACCTACTCTGACCACCAGGTGGCACAGCTGTGCACCAGCCACACCTCAAGCACCTCTTAAGTGTAGTGATAAAAATGAATCTCAGAGAAAATGTTTCCCTCTTTAAACATTAAGACAATCTTATCCAAAATTGTTCATATGTATCTGAAATCTGTTTGAAATGCAAAAACAAACAAACAAACAAAAAACACTGATTGATTGACTCAAGCTGCTACAGATCAGAGGGAAAGGAGCCAAATTCAAATGGGACACTGGCATAGATGTGGTTTCTAAACGGATGCCAAGACTTTTACTGCACCAGTTGCTGGACGGGCTGCTGCTGTGAGTTATTATAGGTTCTGCTCAGTGTTACAAACCCAACTTAAACTGAGATGGGGTAGAAGATAGTAAGAGATCAAATTTCATTTAATAAAATAAAATATAATGGAAAAAAATTGAATGTTCTTTTATTTAAATGAAAGCATTGTAAGACATTACATAAAGAAGGTATAAATATTAAGAAACATGACAAATGTAATTTGATTACATTTAGAATATAACTATATGCTCGCTCATGATCAATCCCTATAGCCTATGTGTCATTCCCCCTGCTGACTGCAATGAATTGTGGCTGGTCCAGTGGGAATTTGCTGTCTACTGCAGGTTAGTATTCATGTTTATCCCCCCGTCTCTCTCTCTCTCTCTCACACACTCTTTCTCTCTCTGCCTGCCTTTCCAGGCTGGTGTGCATGTGTGCAACACAGTGCTGCCACTGGAACTGTGAACATGACTGGAATTTTGCAGACTGGTGCGGCTTGTGTGGCCGTGCCCTAGAGTTCTGTTCGAGCGGAGAGAGGGGAGCATGGGTATAGATTCATTCACCTATAAATAAAGCCTTTAAATATAGCAGTAAGCAAGCTGGCTCACACGCAAGAATGACAACTGAGCATTGGGGAGGGGGGTTGGGAGTAGGGGACCATGGAAGCCAGAAGCAAGATTTAAGCACTTAGATCCGCTACGATTTAGGCACTTAAAAAAAGAGGAAATGAAAACCATTAGGCCTCCCTTGCTTTGATTCCATTTCTCTCAGACAATCAATCAATCAGTCAGTGAGTCAATCGATCTCTGACCGCTGCCCAGACATGACACTCTGGACAAGGGCCTTATAACTTGTGTAATGAAAACAGTAGGAATAGTACTGTATTGTAGGTCATGACCATTTTGTTGTAACTAGATGCAACAAACAAATCAACACTGTGTGTCAGTAATGAGGCCCACAGTGACTGTAAAGTACAGCAGATCTACCTGGAAGTGAAATATTCCTGCATAGTCATGGTGGAAGCTCTGTCCGTGGGGCACCACCCGATGTAAAAGGGGCTCGTTCAGGGTAAGGCACGCAATGGCTGCCAGCAACCAGCAGTCACCTGTCAGGAATATGCATCAGAAGCACATCAGAAATACAAACGCCACATATTCACTGCACTGAGTCAATCATGGAGAAAGACTCCAGTCTTTTGTATAACCTTTGCACTCGTGTTTGACACTGATTTGCCAACTACGAACATGGACGTACCAAGAGCTCCTTGGCAGATGTCTGTGCGGGTGGCACCATCTACGATAAAGTGGGGGTCAGAGCAGAACTCCTGAAGTGCACAGAGAAGACCTATGGGTCAGACAAGCATAGAGGTGACTGGTTCATCCCTGCTAACTGTCAATGTCCTGATCTACCAACAGATTATCTTTCAAGCTTAAAGAGCACACTGTGTTTTTCACTACTTTTAACACATAAATGAACATAAATTATCATAAATAATCATAAACTACTAAAACAAAAAATCTATCTAGAAAATATATATAATAGGCTACAACTATAATAGTGCAGCAGGAGATGGACAGTAGTGTCAGGAGGACTAGGGTGACTATCTCCAGGATCAGTCACACGCACAGCATCCTTTCTCACCGTGGGGCGCAGCCAGCGGACCCCCTGTGCTTTGGCTGAGCTTGGCCCAAGCTCTTTGAAGCCGAGTGAGGAGTGTTTTGCGGGGAAGTAGTCATCCTCAAATAAGCGTTTACTTTGAAGGCAATGAGTTCTCAGAGTCTCAAAGTCTTGTCCCAGGAACTTGTGAGCTTTGTCATTCTGACCCAGACCTTCTGTACGGTCCCTGTCGCTTCGCAAGCGCAATGCCACTCCCGCAGCAAAAATGGGCTCCATCCCCACCCCTCTATCCAATGGAACAAACAGGACCGAAAGATTATAAACTTGAGTTAAGATTACTAAAATTTAAGATCAAGAGGCTATAATTTAGATATAACTTAAACCGAAATGGAGCAAACAGACTCACCCTTACCCAATTAAAAGCGAATATTACATCTCAACAAGACCATAAGTAGTTTATGAATAGCTTACATACATAACTGAAAGGTTTTTAAATGGCCGTGGTCCTACCTTTAATGTTACAACCGGTATAATCCCTAGAAACAACGCGCGCCTTGGGAATTGGCTAACTGAATCCGACTGATGGTCTGAGGCTATCCCACAGATTCCCCTTACGTTAGGACACACCACCTCAAAATCAGAAAGGCTGGGTATGCATTTCTTGCACAGTCACCATTGCCATCTTATTGGGCAAATGATACGCAACAAAAGTATTGGAGTTGCAGCTTAATTTAAAAATAAATAAATCAATAAAGAGAGTATGAATACCTTGGCTAAATCACTACCTCAGAGGAAATCCGAAACTGTCATACACTGTTCATGTAAACATTTTGTTTTCTATGGCATGCTAAATTCGAGAGCAACACTCCCACCCTCAGGCTACTTCTCGATATGACAGTCCATTACATTTATTGTATTGTATACTGTAATCCAGTCCTTCCTGAATAACTAAGTCTGTCACGAATAAGAAACTAAATTTCAGGGAAACGGTAACATACCGAAATCTGTGCATTTTTTTGGTTTGTTGTTGTTGTTTTGATAATGTATTAAACCAAGCTACGCCCTATCAGCCTTCCAGCCTTACTAAGAAAACGTGATACCTAAATTATAGGCTACGTTTAATGTCATCATTCTGCAAATAAAATGATGATGATAACTGAAAAAATAAAATGGCATAAAACAATACTGCTTAAGAAGACAAGAAACTGGGTTTACTCGAGCGCATCTTCAACTGCCACAGGTTATGGGTCATGTCTTTCCTCAGGCTCTGCTCAGTGTGATCCTCACACGACAGGATACCAAAATAGCTCTTGTCCAAGTGTCACAAAACTTTCCAATAGGCGGCAGTGGTGAGATAGGAATGCAACAGTCAGTCACCTGATGTTCTCAGCGCACAGGTATTTACTGAGCTTGGTACTTTTGTGACCAAAACCTGTTACCCGGCATCGTTGTCTGTTACTTTGAAGGCTACGCTACAACATTGCCTTGGTTTAGCAGACATTGCTGTGTAGGTTATGCACCAAACACATCACATCACCACCCTACAAGCAAACAAACAAATTAATAGAAAACTTTTGGTGCTGAGCCTTGTCACGCGCGTGTGGGCATGTGCATTACATGGTCATGCGCGCGCGCTCACGCGCACAGACTCATGAATTGTATTTTATTGTCTGATTTATTTTTTATACCACAGCGGCACGCTATGGACTAGCCTATTGTTTGAAACAACCATATGACCTCAGACATATTTTCAGTTGAAGAGTTCAGTGAAAGACTGAAAAACGAACCCGACGAAAAGCTTTCAAAAATCACTCGTTCACATCCATTCATTCATTCATTCGTCTTTCGTTCATTCATTCATTCATTCATCAGTTTCACTCTCTAAGAAGAAAAACAAGCTAGGCCTACAAGACATTACGACTATTTGTATGGTAGGCTTGGCTATAACCGCAAATAACTTGGTTATACTGGCGATACTGGTCACCGTAGGTGAAATCCGCAGCGTGGGTGGCTAGTCAAAACCAGGTGTTAGGAGATGCCAGTAGGCAGTGCAGTGATGTAATATGACTGAAGATTATTCCGGTATCAAAACTAACCTGATTGGTTGATTAAGAGATAGATGGATATCAATTAATTACATAAAAGGTGGTATGTTACGTTGTCAGCCTCCGAGTAAAGTTTGATAAATGACTGGTTGTGTGAGAAGAACGAACAGTTGGTTATGGCCCTGCACAAAACAGCATGTTGTGCATCTTTAATAAGAGGCGTAACTATCTTGGCGTGTTCAAGAGCAAATTTCCGCTTCCTGCTGTGAGATACGTTCAACTTGTCGGGTTGGTGGAAAAGCCCTGCTGCTGTGCTGTCTGCGGAATGCAAGTATCAGGACTGAGGAGAACGCGCGCGCACCGGCTATGAGGCAGTGACGAACAGCGGCTGTTGGCAGCGGTGGGGAAATGCTGGTGGGTGTGTGGAGAAATGAATCGTGTAACCTATGAGACAGGATCTATGTTGCCGTAACTCCATAGGGCTGTTAAGGGACCCTCTGAATAGTCACCTCGTCTCCAAGGAAAATCCTCGTTATGACGGAGAAAGGAGGGCTCCCGCGGAGTGGAGCGGCTCCAGGTCCGCACCTGCAACCTTTCAAACCTGTCACAATGTCTTCTGCTCGGCCAGTGCAGATGAACCTCTATGCCACCTGGGAAGTTGACCGGTCCTCTCCCAATTGTGTACCCAGGTAAGATTTCAAACGCCGAGTAGACGCAAGTAGACGTGCCATGAAAGCCTAGATGCTGTACGTTGCATGCGGTATGTCAACAATGTTACTCTGCAACAGCATGGAAGCTAATCCACATCACGCTGTAACCTGCTTTTAGATTCTTTTCCTTCTTTCTCTTGCCTGATTAAACTATCTGCATTCCTGAAATATGCTGCTCCTAGTCTTTGTGTCTTTTATTTTTCCTGACTGGTCAAGTGTTGAATCAATTTCATCTATAATCCATGTTTCTATAGCTTAATATACATTTAGTTGCACGGTGTATCAGAAAGTGTCTAACTGTCGACTAGTTTATCATGTGTAATTTAAGGGAATCTTTTATTATAGCCTACATGCTAATTTACTTGTGTGAAAATTAATACCTATTTATGTGTAGTTTATTTACATAACGTTATCTGCTTGCTCCGTCAAAGGGATCTTTTTTTTTTGGCCAAAGACGTCGCCTTGATTGATCACCCTTTAGGACGACTGTGTAAACAGTAGGCACAGATCCTATGAATGTATTCTAAGCACTGTTAATGTTTTGGTATTGTTGGAATAAGGGTAACATTATAACTGATCTTGTTATCTGATGTCATTTGACAGGTCAATGTCAGCTTGTTGCACTTATAGGTGATATGAAGGTGCCTCCTAAAGATGGGCTACAACCCTGAAGTGCAAGCAATGAATTGGGAGTCTCCTTAGTTGGGAAAGCCCTTGACTAGAATTCTTTTATCTGTGTATGTTGTATTTCATTGGGAGAGAGTTACTGTAGACGAGTGAGGAGGATGAGATAATGTGAGTGATTAGGGCAAGGATGGGGAGAATCAGTGGCATATCCAGGATTGGGAAAAAACAGGGATTTGGCAAAGAGGAGATGGGGGTAAAGAGCAGTACCTTAAGAGACACAAGTCAGTCTGGCTATGCCAGATGTGTCCATGTAGAAGAGGTAAGAATTGAAATTAAATGACAGTTGATACTGTGAACTATAGAGAATTCTCATGTCATCATCAGTCGGCTAAAATTACCATATACTGTACATGCTGTAAGCGAATTTAATCAAGACCAGATTATGTAACCGAGAACATTACTGCTTTTTGGAAAAAGGTGAAGCCAAAATTGCTTGCATAAATCCTAATGTTATTACCAGCTGGTCTGTGATCCCCCCCCTTCTAGACATCATCTTCCTAGTATTACCTTGTAATAGGGGTGAATGGACACATAAGTGGATTTTGCTTTAGGTTGACCGAGTCTGATAAAATCTACTTAGGCTACTCTGGCTTGCCTCTGGGACTGACTGAAATCTCGGGCCACTCTCTTCTCAGCAGGTGTCCTGTCTAACCCACCTTGTGTGACATGACAGCCAGGTCAATATTACTTTGGCTTTATTGATTCACGCAAAGGGGGATGATATCTGTAGTGTAATATCTAGAGATTGTATTAATGGGTAGTAATATTCGACCCATTGCATTTAGAATCTTTCCATGCTTCTAGGAATGCTGTTTTTCAGTGTTTTGTGTACAAGCTTTGGTGCCTGTATAATTATGACAATCATTAAGCCTTTGTGAAGCTCATGCCATGATGGTTTCTTTTGTATAGAGAGTGGTTCAGTGCTGGTCGAACTATATCTTAAAAAGTGAAAGATTTGTTAAGCTTTGATAAAATCAATCTTAGGTGTTGATCTTGTATCTCTGTGTCTAGCCTATCTGTCTTTCTCAGGGAACCCTTCTTTCTGTCCCGTTTTTCAGTTCTGTGTGTGTTTGTGCCAGTATAGGTCTTCGTAAATCCTGAAATTTCAGTAGCCAGTTGCTTTCTAATTACATCGTAGCCTATAGGCAACACACCTCCAACCTGAACCTCAATTATGTCTTGTGTTAGTACTAGTTAGTATACTGTATAGCTTAAGTGACGTCATGTTGGCTAGGCATCTTCAGCAGACAGACTTCTAATTAGCATTGCCATAAATAGAAATATGCTTAGCAACTAGGCTAAAACTGTTTGTGTCTGATATTTCTTTTCCATAAATTTATGAGACAGGCAGAGAGATGGAAAGAACATTTGAGGCTTATTTAATCGAGGGTGGTTTAAGGACAGCGAACTTTGAGATGCAATTTGCATCTATTTAGGATTATCTAGATGGAATATTCTGCAAAATTGGATAATGAATATGATTAGAAGCAGTAGAGAATTATTGATCAGTCTTCCACGAGAGGAATAGCGGGAGCAAAATGGTTTGTGTGTATATCCACTACTAAACAAATTGCCTTGGGTGGTGTCAGGCTTTCTTAGCTATTAGTATTGACACACAGTTAAGTTCAGCGCTTTAAGTGTTTGTTTGCGCCTTCTCATCCATGTCCTTTAAATACATTCCATTCCATTGATTAGACATTCAGTGCTCCGTGGATCCAAACACCTCATCTCCAGCCAGCCACATACTGTATGCCCAGCATGGCGCTCACACACAGCGGCCGTGGTCTTAGAACTTCACTGTTTGGAGATTTATGTCCTCATCTAATATCCTAAATGGGATTCCTTTGGCTGTCGCTCCAGTAATGTGTCCCTGACGCATTGTCCCCGAACTCCACGGTGACTTTTCTGTCTTTACCTCAGCTCACAGCCCTGACAGCATTCTGAGTTACGTGCGACAGCTGATTTATGATCTGATCTGTAATGCATGTTTTAAGATGCTCTTTGTAATGTTACACACTTATGTTATTCTTGAACATAACATAGGCTACTCTTGAGGAGGAGAGCTGATGTTTCAGTAAGGGACACTATTGACTATTGTTGTTTCAGTAAGGGGCATCTCATAAGCAGTAGGAGACCTTTATCTAAATTTGATGATTCATACATATAGTCCCCTTTTGTTTGGTCAGTAATGAGTCCAGCCTAGTGCTGCACTGGCTGCTTCTGCCTGCGGCGTTAGCAGCTAAGTAATGGAACATCTCTCTCTCTCTCTATCTCTCTCTCTCTCTCTCTCTCTTTTTCTCTCGCTCTCTTTCCCTTTCTCTCTCTCTGCCCCCTTCTATCCTTCTCTGTCTTCCAGGATCTTCAACCTCACTTTGAAGAAGCTTGTGATGTTGAAAGAGCTGGACCGTGATCTCACATCAGTTGTCATTGCTGTCAAACTCCAGGTTATTCATCTTTTTTTTTTTTCAATGAATGTGTTTATGTTACACTATAATGGCTTTCCAGGAGCCTTATAAAATATACCAGTCACGCATCACAATGATTAGATAACTGTTTCTGTGTAAGTGACAGACTCTTGTCTACAGTACAGTCAAGTACAGTACACTTGACTGCAGCTTGATATTCAACACACACTGCTTTCAGTAGCCTCTGTATTTTTTCAGGGTTCCAAACGAATTCTGCGCTCCAATGAAATCCTGCTGTCCTCAGCTGGTCTGACAGAGACCGATCTGCAGCTGACATTCTCCTTACAGGTAAAAGTAAATGCACTCTCCGAGAATGAGGCTGATGGTAGGCTTGCATGTGTTCACTGGCATTACGCTCAGAGCACATTTGACCGGTGTGCCGTAGTTTGCCAGCGGACCTAAGACATCTCAAGTATCCTCATTCAGACTGTTAAGACATGTAATTAGTATTATATTTATTAAACAGTATCTGCTTTTGAATGTAATCATATTACACTGCATATAAACTTGCCATGATGTTTTCAGCCAGTGAGAGGAGACCGGTGTAATGAAATTAGTTATTGAGTTCAAATATCAACAATCTTTTACCAGAGTTGCAGCATCCACCTTTAAGCTGTTTGTCATGCTATCTATCTCCTCCTCTTTTACTCCTCAGTATCCTCACTTCCTGAAGAGGGATGCAAACCGACTGCAGATCATGCTGCAGCGCCGCAAGAGGTACAAGAACCGCACCATTTTGGGCTACAAGACCCTCGCGCTGGGCCTCATCAACATGGCAGAGGTAACCAGAGTCACCTGAGACTGGCCCAGTCGGAGGGAATTTGTTTTGAATTTATGGAAGTTTAGTGTTGACGGGAAGTTGAGCCACGCTCTTTCCTGCTGCCTCTTATTCAGGTGATGCAGCATCCCTCGGAGGGAGCTCGCGTCCTGGGCCTGCACACCACAGTGAAGGACACGGCCATGCCCGTCGCGGAGATCCGCGTGTACTCTCTGTCCAGCCAACCCATCGATCACGAGGGCCCCAAGGCCAAGCTGTCAGGTAGAGTAGGCTAAAGGTCCAAGCCTGCTTGTACAATATCATATCATAGGCCATATTCAACCACATTCTGTAGGGGACGGCCTCAGAAATGGCCCATTTAATCCATTTACCCCACCACCCCTGTTTCTAAAAGCCTCTTAGGTTTTGTTCTAACTGCCCGTGTCCGTGCTTGTCTCTACCTCGGTGCTGTTGACGACAGATCGCTCCCCAGACATCGACTACTCTGAGGAGGAGGAGGAGAGTGACTCATCCGAACAGGAAGGCAGTGACGACCCGCTCCAGGTTGGGACAATAGCACGGACGAGAGGCCGTGGGTGTGGGCATGAGTGGCACGAACACCATGGCTGCTGCTGACGTGGTTGGACCGTGTGGGAATTTGAGTGTTTGGTGTGGTCGGAAAGGGCTGGCAACTCTAAGGTTGTTTTTTTCTGTGTCTTCTATTTGGTGGCAGTACCCGTTTGACGATGAGGATGAGGTGAGGAAGAAGAAGCCTCGACGCAAACTGACCACAGGCGCATCCATCACCAGAGCAAATGTAAGATCATAGCCAGCCCGTGAGACAAATATTGGATCATTTTTGTCTTGAAGCCTCTTGTTGTAACGCAAGTGGATTGTGTGTGACAGTTAGGGGTTATGGTGAGGCTTTTTTCGTTGCTGGGCCATATCTGCAGTCTCCTGACTGCTCTGGCCTCTTCTAGCCTATAATCTTTGATTCCCACTGAAGCGTTAAGCAGCACAGAGAATCATTCATAGGCTCCTTTAATATCATCGGTGTTCACTTATCTTGAGCTACTTCTCTGCTCTGGAGAACCTCATGGCAGCCCGTCCTGCTCTTCTCATGGCATTTTTAATCACCCACTGTTCTGAGGTCAGTGCCAGCCTTTGGTTCAGGTATGCTTCCACTGCAGAGTTTCCCCTGTAGGCTGTTTGCTTTCAAAGGAAGTCACAAGAGAGTCACACTGCTTCCTCATTCACCACAGCCATTTGCCCGCGGCACTGAACTCTGAGTGAAGAAAATGCGAGCAGATTGGGAAGTAGACGTGTTCTCTCTCTCTCTCTCTCTCTCTCTCTCTCTCTCTCTCTCTCTCTCTTCACACAGACACATCATATTGTAGTACCCGTGGGCGAGGTTTCACCTCACACCCCCTCTCCACCCCCTCCTCCTCCCCTCCCCTCTCGCACTGACCCTTATGCCCCGAGAGCGTTGATGTCTGTGACATTCATTTAGCGAAGCGGCCTGTCAGTAATTATATTCGTCAGGATGCGTCATGTTCTTGTTGATATTCTTTTCTGGCTGCTGTTTTGAAATTGCTGTTTTCATCTTCTGGCTTGTTAAATCACTTGACTCGCCTGTCGTGTTTTGTGAATTCTGTGCATTCTGTTGGACGCATTGTTTTATGTTCTGCTTGTAGCTGATTTTCATTTTCTCAGCAGCCCAACATCAAGCAGAAGTTTGTGGCCTTGCTGAAAAGGTTCAAGGTGTTTGATGAGGTAGATAGCCCTTCCTATATGCTTTTTTTTTAAATCCCTCCTTTTTCTTCACCCTTTTCCTCCCTTCTCCTCCATTTCCCTAAGGTCCTCTTCTTTACTTATAGGAAATGAAAACGATTGTTACGAGATATGTTTTCAATTGGAAGAATGGATAAATTGACCCTGATGGCTCTAGATCAAGTAGTTGTAGTGGCTGTAGGGTTGAGTTGTGACATTGTGACTGACTCTCCTCTGGGCTCAGGTGGACTTCGGTCTGGACCACGTGTCTCAGGAGCAGATCCAGGATGTGGAGGAGGACCTGGATGAGCTCTATGACAGCCTGGAGATGTACAATCCCAGTGACAGTGGGCCAGAGATGGATGACACCGACAGCATCCTCAGCACGCCCAAGCCCAAGCTCAGGTCTCATACACTACTGACTGTTCATACATGTACCTGTACCTGTCTCACACACATACATGAATGCCCTCTCTGTCTGTGCAAGACTCTCTATCTATCTATCTATCTATCTATCTATCTATCTATCTATCTATCTGTCTGTCTGTCTGTCTGTCTGTCTGTCTGTCTGTCTGTCTGTCTGTCTGTCTGTCTGTCTGTCTGTCTGTCTCATCTCTCTCTCTCTCTCTCTCTCTTTCTTTCTACAAGTCTTGTCCATTAATCTGTTGCCTACTCTTGTGTGCAGGCCGTTCTTTGAGGGCATGTCCCAGTCCAGCTCGCAGACCGAGTTTGGCAGCCTGAACAGCAGATGCAGCCACGGAAGAGACAATCTAAGCACAGTGAGTGTGCCAGAGCGAGGACGGAGATTTACTCGCCGCACAATCGGCCTCTTTCAAGTTCAAACAGAGACAGATAACACATCGGCTTACAAATCAATTTGACGAGATTGTGAATCTGCATGTTCTTTGCATCTTCAAAGTGCCATCTCTACTCATCTCCCCAGGGGTTGTCTCTGCAGTCATTGAAATAGTTTGATGTCTGAAGACGGGCTGTGTTTGTGTGTGTGTGTGTGTGTGTGTGTGTGTGTGTGTGTGTGTGTGTGTGTGTGTGTGTGTGTGT
>JASCQY010000388.1:11110964-11120964 GCA_030264315.1 Sardinella tawilis | reverse complement strand
ATGGTTTAAATAATATGTACGTTATCTACACTCAGGCTAAACAAAAACAGCAAACGATTGAGTCATAAGCATGAAAGTGCAGGCTGCATCAATAGCAAATTATTTGATGCCCCCTCCCTTAAAAGCGTGGCGGTGGCAGAGACCACGCAAAGGATACGAGGCACGGCGAAGGGCTGAGCGAACGCGTGAAAGGCCGAGCCCCAGGTGATCTGCCAGGGGGCGATGTAGGTCAGCACAAACCGCAGCTTGTACAGCAGGTCCCATAACTGTAAACAAACCCAAACAAACAAATCACAATCAATGGAACCTTCTGGATGGTTTCATGTAACACCTGCCCCTGTGTGCAGATGATCTGCACATCAAGTCCATTAAGAGCGGTCGGCACGGAGATGAAGATGGCCCAGGGGTGCAAACCTTGCTGAAGAGGATGGACATGAAGTAGTAGTCGAGCAGGAAGGTCTCGGAGAAGTGGGGGTAGTCGAAGCGGAAGAAGAGGGCGGTAAAGCACAGGGTGACGTACTGCAGGGACGGCGCGCAGAAGGACGAGCGCAGCAGCTTCATCCCCGCCAAGGAGATGAAGAGAGCGCGGCCACTAGGGGGAGACAAACACACACACACACACACACACACACACACACATCGGAGACGGTCAAAAACTTATTCATAGGGCCTAAAAGGCTCACTGCAGAGTCAAGAAAACATGGATAAAAAAATAATAAAAAACGTCATAACAAAAAAACAAGGTAAAAATAAAGTAATATTAAAGAAACATCATCATCACTAACTGCACTATCCGTGGCTCCCCATTAGCCATTACCAATGTTCTCATTTGGCTCGATGGCACTCCAAAAGAACACGATTTCATTTGCCAGTTCTGGGAAGTAACTGAACCAATGGTGCCAAGAGGTGTGCAATTCTGGCCCAGATTAGGTTAGCTCTGGTGCGGGAGCTGGACTGGCATCATGAGATAATTGGTCATTCCGGCCAGCCGGCCCTTCACAACGTGTTTAACAATAACAACTGATGAGTCTGAGGTGCTTACTAGGTTCCGGCCTTGTCCAGGTTGCGGCCCACGGCATGGGCCTCGGTGGTCAGGGAGTTGAGCACCACGGCTGGGTAGATGAAGTACTTCTCCACGCACTGCAACCAGGCGTACAGCTTCTCAAACCACATCAGCTGGGCCGCGTCTGGGGAGCAGAATCACAGAAGCACAAGGAACATCACTGCACGCCGCTCCTAACACTCAAACGCATTGATCGCTACAGATAAAGACTTTAAATCATTTGATTTCCGCCCCAGGGACTACACAATTTTGCAGCCAAGGTAGAGAATTATTTTCCTTCATGTTTTGGCAGCCTGAGCCAAATGGAAAATTCTGGCAGAGTGGCTGAAAACTTTGGGCTGGACTTTCATACAGATATCAAACCATGTACAGTGTGTGTGTGTGTGTGTCTTTGATGCACTGGCCTGGCTCGGGTACTCACCGCGGACCTCGAACTGGCTGTACTCGCGTGAGCGCAGCACCGGATGGGCCAGGCAGAACCAGGGCAGCTGCTTGCGGAGCTGCGGCAGCAGGTAGTGTGTGAGGAAGCCGACCACCCCGGCCAGGATGTACAGCACAAAACTCAGAGCCGGCTGGAGATGGGAGAGGAGAGGGTGAATGGACAAGCAGGACACAACACACATGTTGACAACACGCAGGTTCAGGCACTTCCAGGGACATCGTCATATACTGTGCAGCCATCCAAACCGAACAGTCTAAGCTCACATCCTCTCATCTCACCTCATCATCATCATCATCATCTCGCACATTTTGCAAGACAAATATATTTCATAGTTGTCTGCCACAGCACCTGTGAGGTAGTGTTTGCCTACATACTCAACGCTATTTGAGCATATCCCCAGAGGGATGAAAGCCCGGTCCACATGTCGCTTCTCTTTACTCGCCACAAAAGTTAAATTCATTTGCACTCGAAACCAGCGACAACGCATCGCTTGTACTCTCCTCGCCTGTCCAGGCGTTCCATCGCTGGAACACATAAACATTCTATAGACCGATCTCGCTCGGCTAGTAGCGAGTGGCGACGAGTGTGGACGTAGCTTAAGTGTACTAAGATGAAGATGTTGGGAGATGTTGGTGCCCACATCATGCTTAGGATCCTTATTAGACACTTGGAGTCTAATGGCCTTTATCGTGAGCCCGTGCCGGCCGAGCGTCACTGACCTGTAGCGCGATGAAGACGGTGCTGGCACTGATGGCGAAGGTGATGATGGCCATGAGGGGACACATGACCAGGTCTGAGTGCAGCGTCTCTTTCTGCGAGCGACAAACAGATAGATAAATAAATAAACAAACAAACAAACAAATAAATAAAAGGCACACGTGCGAGAACCGTTGGAAGGAGTCCACTGTGCTGTTTCACTAGGTGTACTTGAATGCCGACTGCCTTACCACAGAGTTGCGCAGTTTCTCAGGGAGGGGATCTTTAATCTCTACAGGTGGATCCTCGGGCGTGCGACTCTCCAGCTCCGGGAAGAATTTCGAGCGCACAAGGGACCTGGAGATAAGAGATTAGAGGAGAAAAATAAGCAAAAAAAACCCAAACAAGACTCTGTATTCTAAAGGATCTAATCACAGTGCCCTAGGGCAAAATAACCCTTAAAGCAGCCGGCCAATTCCCCAGTGGCCAGGTGCCAATGCCAGAGCTCGAGCAACTTGTAGAAATGCGCTGGGGGCTTTTAAATCAAGAGCACAATGGGGATGTTGGGGGTGCTGGTCTCAGCCTGGAGCTATGGGGGACTGACCAGAGGATGGTGGGGTCACTGCTCTGCCGGCTCAGGTGATAGGACAGGGCGAGGAGCAGTCCACAGAACACCGAGAACAGGACAGGTACGTGCTGATCTTCCCAGGTAACCTGTTCACACACATAGACACAGACACACACACACACAGACACAGATGGTTTTGGGTTTGTCTTCATATAAGGTTTGTCTTCATGAGCACCTCATGGCCCGATTTGTCAGGTATTGAGGCAAATCAAGCTTAACTTACGTTGATGGCTCCCAGGCAAAGGCCGTACAGCAAGGCAGCCACCAGCACACTGCGGATCAGGCTGTAAACGGATGACAGAGGGCTTGTGGTGGCTGAGGAGGAGAAACACACACACACACAACAAAAACCAAAACACTCAAATAGGCGGTAATAAGGTTATTCCTAAACACTCTGCTCTCCATAATGCGCCCTCACCTGTTCCTCCAAATATGTGCATGTCCACTTGTTCCAGCAGACACATGAGGAAGGTGTTGACCTGAGGTAGAAGCCCAAACAGGAAGATGATGGGGAAACAGAGGGTGAACACTGCATGGAGGGAAAAACAAACAAACAAACAGACATAAAACAAAACAAAACAAAAAATAAGTTAATTATCAGGCAGTGAACACATCAAACTTCTATAGTGATCCAACACAAACTGTCCTACTGTATGACACAACAAGGATGGGTCATTGTCTGGAAACTGACCAATGAGGACGTCTCGAGCACAAAGCAGGAAGTGCGCCGAGAAGAAGGTCACCCCATAGAGGGAGACGGGCTGCAGCCGGACGGAGCGTCCGCCCAGGTCAAAGATGAAGATCAGCGCACAGCAAAGGCAGAAGTATGCAGGGCGACTGTACACAATGATCCAGTTATGGCCCTGGGCAGAGGAAACACACATGAACTCACAGCAACACCTGAACTACTGCTTTCATTATCATTATCTGTGTAGTAATTGAAAACGCTTCCTTTACTGCGACCGGGGACACACAAACCGTTCGTGGTCCAACATCACTTTGCTTTATTGCCTTGATAACATTATGTATTCCATAGCAATGATTACATTCATCTACAGTAGATTTCATCATTATAGCCATTATATTCCCTTGTGCAATTAACCTTTGAGCCACAGGCTGTTTGCCTACACATTCTCTGTCTGTCAGCACTTACATGCATTGGGGAGGCTGCATCTGGTTGAACACTCTGCAGAAGAGAAAGAGAAAAAGAAAAATAATCGGTGGTTACTAAGAGTGTTTACATCAGTTATCTTATCTGGGAGAAAAAACACATTTAGATGAACTAATCAGACTTAGAATTGATCTTTGCTCTCAAGAAAACTTGTAGATACAAGAACTTTGTAGATACAAGGATGGGTGTTGGGGGGAGGAGGGGGGGGGTGTTGTAGGGGTGAGGGTTGAACTCTGACCTTTAGTAAGGAGTACTGGCAGCTGGCAATGACCAAGCAGAACTGAAAAACCCAAATGTCCCTGAAAAAGCCCTGGAGAAGAAGCAGGAACCCCAGGAAGGCGACCAGGCTGGCTAGCACCACCGCAAACACGTTCTCCCCCACACGGCGGTTCCTGAGACAAAGGCAGTCACAGAGTCAGTTATATCACTGGATGATCTTCTTAGGCAAACAAATTTACTACATTACTTGACCGCCATGACCTTTAGAATCTGAAAATTACACCCTGACAACACACATGAACAGGCCTTTAGGCAAAGACAACACTGACCAAATCACACTGCAACAACACAGGCACTGAACATCAAAAATGAGACCATAAATAGGAATAATTCATTTCTTATTTCTTCAACTGCTTTTTGTTGAGGCGCGGGCGGCTCACCTGTCGAGGAGGGCCAGGAGGGCCAGTCGGTCGTAGCGCACCCTGAGCCATTTTCCCGGGAGCACCCAGAAGCGGTAGTACTGCTTGGGCTTGGCCTTCTCCTCGATCATCAGCGTGTTTTCCTGAGATTCGTGAAGGGACTCGTGATCCATCTCAAACTGGAGGACAGAGCAATCAACACACACAAAAGCACACTTATCAGACACGATGAGGCCTCTCCACACACACACACAGACTCCGCAAAAAAAGCCAAGAACGTCTTTTAAAAGCCATATATCCCTTTGAATTATGAACGAATCATAAGTGCAATGCATACAGCTTAAAGCTGCATCCACACACACGTCACTACTCGCTTACTCAGCGCAAGAGTTCAAATCATTTGAACTCAAATCCAGCAACATCGTGGAACATGGCTGTGGAATGTGGAACACATCCACATTCTATTGACTGACATCGCCCAGCGAGTAGCGAGTGGCGACGTGTGTGGACGTAGCCTAAAGAAGGCTAGGAGTCTGGCGTTGGGTCACTTCTGTCGCCTGCTGTGCCGGCTGCATGAGAACTCACCTCAGGCATCTCTAGCGGCCCGCGGCGCACCTGCATGCCCTGAATGCCCTGCAGCATCACTGGCCTGGGCTGCAGCATGGACAAGACCTGCGCCCCCTCCTGGACGTCTGTGGAGGTGAAGCTGGACGACTGCGACTGGCGCTCGCGCTCTCTGCACAGGCCAGAGCAAAGAGCAGGTTAGTAGGTAAGTAACAAAGTACAATTTATTTGTATAGCATTTGTATTACATCCAAAGTGCTTTACAAACAGTTTATGAAAAATAATAAAAACTATTTAATGAAATTATTAAATAGAAGAACAATGACCTGAGCACAGACAATGGCGGGGACAAAAACAGCACAAGGAAAATGATAGCCCAACCAGAATCATATGCACGGTCAGTGGCTGTCAAATGCAAGTCTGTAGAGGTGTTCAGCTCAGCTCAGCTCAGCTGCCTCTCGGTGTTACAACACCCCACTGATAGCACTCCACAGGTGAGACGCTACTTACTGCACTGGGTCCTCGTAACCTCCACCTGCTGGCCCAAATGTATACGACCTCTTCACACCTGTAGAGAGAAGCATTTGTGTAACCAACTGTCCAGGCATTTTTGTAATGAACTGTACTGACATTATTCAGCGTGTTAACAGTATATTAGTACATAAGATTTAGATTTATAGAGTCACTCAGTAATGAACTCGTCATTATTTGATAAGCATCAGTGGACGGAAATGTTCATGTCACTGATGAAAATGATTGAAAACTGATTCTGACTATGTAGCTATTCACTCCACCTAGGCTATTTGAACATGTCAGTTTGGAGGTAAGCAGTTTCGAGACACCTACCGCTCTCGTCGTAGAAGTAGTGCACGGCCCCCTCTGACGTGTCGTCAAAGGTGGAGGCCTCGTGGACGCCGGTGCGGGGCAGGAGCAGCGAGGAGGCGAACTGCAGCGCCGAGGGGAGTGGGAGGGTGCGCGTGCGCGAGTGGGAGGAGGTGCGAGTGCGCTGGAGGTCCTGCAGACTGAAGAGAGACGGTGCAAAGATGGAGAAAGTTTAGATCAAAAAGGGCCCCGTCCTCTCAAAACACAGCAGAGCACGGAACACAGCAGGGGAGCGACTTAGACCGAAGATGCCGGTAATTGGGAGTCATTGGAGTCACAAAGTGCTGTGCTGGGTGATCGCATTCGCATAGCCCCCAAAGGGCCCAATTTGGCTGCCAGTTTTTATTGAACGCAAGCCGCAGCAGCAGCAGCTCTCATTTAATGAACTGATTTGAAGGCTTCAAAATGGCTGCACATTTGGGTTGCAAAACATTCTCCTGGTTATCTGGTCTGAAAGCACACACAAGCACTTAGGGGGAGAGGATTCCTCGAGGATACTATTCCTGGGGACAGCAGTGCCTCGGCCCCAGGGAGCTGGAGAGGCCTAGCAGTAAGGACATACCTGGGAGGGGACCCCATGGACGAGGGGGGAGGGGTGGGGTTGCTCCCTGCGTTGTGGCGTCGGCGGATGGCCTGGGTCCTCTTCACACTGCTCACAGAGTCTCTTTTACCACCTTCCTCTGGGCCCAGCGCTGTGGAAACACACAAGTCATTCGCTACAGTTCTGACAGACAACAGCCAGTGCTCAATCATGCTCCACCAGGGTAAGATACATACCATAAACCATATCGGCACAGTTAACCACTTTTTCTAGTGGTTGAATACTGACTAACATTTCTACCACAACTGTACGTATTACAATCCCACCAAAACAGTAAACAGTCCACATTAAATGATGAATGTCATCCAATGTACACTACACACATGCAATGTACACTAGTCTTACTGGACTTCTTAAAGCAAGAACATCATGCAGCAGTGCAGTTCATCACATTTTAGACCTCCATCATGAGCAATTCATTTAACAATCTCAAAAATAACCATTGGGAACAGACAATTATCTTGTTAAATCCCACTTTGCAAGTAGGCCTAGGCTATATTATACACCTTTCATTCTGGGTTTCTTTACTGAGACACACTCACACACACAGGGAATTCAACATCTTTCCAAAGTTACTGAATTAACAGTGCTAAAAAAATCAGATCAAAATCAGATGTCAATATTGATCAAAACAAGCATTTGTCATTTATTTTTGTTTATCGAGCAGCCCTTGCACTGTAAACACCTTTTTTCACACATGGTGCCAAAATGTCTATTTTCAAGACCAGTCAAGACAACAGTGATCATTGGAACACCAATCTGAAGTCCTACTGTATGTCTGCTTAACATGTTGGCTATTAATGATTTAGCCACACTTTACCCTGACTACTTTTCTCAGACTAGTAGTATACAAGCACACAGCAGTGTACTTGACCACCAACAAACTTAGTAACATCATCTGCCTAGATGGGGAGGAGTCTGCCTTTACCACAAGAGGTCCAGGAAGCCAGTCGTCCGCTCCCACTGCAGCCATGCAGTTGAGAACACCTGAGTTTTCTTTATCTCTAATCATCTCATGTGAGTCTTCACATGATTGCATTTGACACAGCTCCCTTCAGAACAGGAATGCAGTCCCACTGGCCCCTTGCAGACAATAACACTACAGTCCAACCCCCACAGCCAAGGCATACAACTACATAGTAGCATTTCATATACTCTCAATTTAATATCCTTCAAACACACACACACACACACACACACACACACACACACACACAGATGATTCTGTACTCCCCATCATCGGTGTTGAGCAGAGGGGACGGATGACTCACCTCCTCCGACGGCTCCTTCTTCCACCAGCTCCCCGGCCCTCCAGCCGGTCTGGTTCCCAGCCCAGGATCCCCCCAGTGAGTCCAGCCGGTGGTGCGCCCTGGCAAAGCCGTCCGAGGGCAGCGCCCGCGCCTCCAGGTCCGACTTCGAGACTGTGAGGGGCCTCGGTGCTGGTGCAGAGGCCGAGGGGGGCAAAGGCAGCAGCGTGGAGGCCAGGGAGCCCACGTTGGTGTGGCTGCCGCCGCCGCTGCCACCTCCGTCCATGCTGAGCACCCTGGCGTGAGTCTTGGCACTGGCCGTGCTGGACGACCGCTGGGCGCTGCGCGGGTGCGAGGGGCCCGGCAGTGCCGCTGCCGCCTCTGAGCCCTCTGCCCCGTCCCGGATGCCGGGCAGCGGGTTGGCAGAGGCGGGCGTGGAGGCGGTGGCGCCGCCGGCATTGGCTAGGTCAGGCGAGTAGCAAGAGGTAGAGGAGCTCGAATCATCGTCGTCGTCATCGTCGTCGGAGCTGTAGTGGCGCTGCGAGCCGAGGCTGGAGCCGGCGCTCATGTCACTGCCGCTGCCGTCGTCGTCGTCCTCGTCGCTCGAGTCCTCGAACAAGCTCTGGCTGTAGGCCTTGGTGCCCAGCCGGCTCCGCACGGGGATGTAGTCTCTGTGCTGCCCATGGTGGTGATGATGGTGGTGGTGGTGATGGTGGTGGCGGTACGAACCACAGTCGAAGCTGCTGCTTCCGGCCGCCCCACGCTTGCGTGGTGCTTTCCGCCGGCCGGGCCGGTGGCCCACGCTCCCCGTCCCGCTCCCGCCACGGAGCAGCTTCAGGTCCTTGGGCCTCACCACCTGCTGCTGCTGCGCCTGCAGGGACGGCTGCTCCGACAGCAGGTATGGCGGGGAGGTGACGGGCAGAGCCGGCTCCGAGCACACCAGCCCCAGCGCCAGGCCCGAGGGCACTGAGCTGGCCTGCCGCGGAGGGGGGAGAGGGGGCACGGGCACAGGCATAGCGCGCTCCACCTCGCATGTGCCCGAGTGGCCGCTGCTGGAGGGTGACGAATCTGGGAGGCGTGGCGACTGCTCAGCAAGGTCAGTGGGCAACACAGGCAGGTCCTCGCCCTCCACCAAAGTCCTGTCCAGGCCCTGACCGAGTGAGGGCTCTTTGGAAGGTGACTGGAGCAGTTCACTGTCTGAAAGGTCATCTGTGTCGCTGCCGCCGTGCAGCGGCGTGTCCAGCAGCTGCCCCACCACGGCATCGGCCCCGTCCCCCTGACCGGCTCTGGCGGACGCTACCGCTCCAGGAGCCGGCGGGTTGGGCTTGCCCAAGGAGGGGCTCTCCAGCTGGGTGGAGTCAGTCTTCTCGCTGCGGTAGCTGCTGACTGTGCTGAGGGTTTCTCGGTCCGTTGTGGCCCCGCCGCCACTAAAGCAGCTGTCCGTGGATCCGGCAGCAATGGCCATGCCAACCCGGCTGGGCGCATGCTCCTTGCCACGGGCAAAGGTCACGGGGTCGAGGCCCAGACCCAGCAGGTTCTCGCTCAGCTCCTCGCTCAGGCTGCTCTTGATGAGCGGACTTAGGGGTGCGTCACCCAGGCTCTCCGATTCTGCGGAGGGCCCCAGCGGTGAGTAGCCGCCCAGCCTGTCTGCTTCCGGGCTGGTCTGGGACAGTTGCTCTAGGGGCCCGTCCTCCTCCACCCCTCCGTCCTCCTCCACCAGCTCCTTCTCCTCTCCGTCCCCCTGGCTGGATGGAGAGGGAGGGATGGAGGGGCATCCGTTTGGGTGGAGGCTGCTGAACCCACCAGACATGACTCCCCCAACCCCCATCAGGCCTGGGAAATCAGCCATGAGGCCTGAAGCTGCAACCAGGCATGACTGAACAACACTGCCTGCACCTGTGAAGAAACATCAACACCAGCCTCATCATCATCATCATCATCTAAAGTACAGTAGATCTTAAAGCGTAGGTTCGGACCTGTTTTTACTAAATCGCGATGAACTTTCAAGTCCATGGACATACTCCACCCGAAGATTTGTTTACATTGGTCGAACATTGACGGAGATATC
>JASCQY010000388.1:11098030-11110899 GCA_030264315.1 Sardinella tawilis | reverse complement strand
CTTCGGGTGGAGTATGTCCATGGACTTGAAAGTTCATCGCGATTTAGTAAAAACAGGTCCGAACCTACGCTTTAAGAGTAAGCAGGTATACACAGATTTAAGTGCACAGGCAGCAAATGTATGAATAAAGAATAATAGTACTATTGTTTCATACCACTTGAGATTCTTTAACAATGGCCTTCTTAGTCCCTTGCAGAAATTGATGTGTATTGAAACCTTATCTTATTGTCTAATACAAATTCATGGAATGAATTGTACTCTTTTGCATACATACAGAACAGAACATACAGAAAACATACTGGGCCTTTAGGAACAAGACTGTCTCCGTCCCCAATCTATTGAAAACAATTGACACAGCTTGCCTGTGGTAAAATTAGGTGAAAAATGATCCAAGCCCTGAATACTGGTGTGAGTGAATTGATTCGTGCCAGCGAAGCCTTTGAGGATTCAGGGCTAGAATTCCACCATTTGCAATGCAGAGATTTGGTGAACTATTTAACCTGATCTAGAACTTCGCAGAACACATATCCGTTTCATTCAGATTGCAGATGTGCAGTGACAAGGGGAACTCTAGAGGTCTTACGTATAGTGTCCTGTGAGCTGTGTCGAAGGTCCTCTCGGTGTGTCGACGTCAGGATCACATTGTTACTACCCTGTTCTCGCATCAGCTCCTTGATATCTGGGAGACACGAGCAATCAAGAAATGGGTTTAAAAGCGTGTCTTTAAGGTTCAGCCTAAATTCTCAAAGCAGCAGCCACATCAAGTCATCCCTGGGAAAATAAGCTCTAAAATTAAACCATTCCCTGACAGGAGCCAGGCCAAAACACACATTCTAGGAATCTGGGACACATTATAAAAAAGAAAAAACACCACCTCTTCTCTATTATTAGCTTATCTGATGGTACTCGGCTTAACTTGGATGTTATAGAAAATAACTCCACATCTCAGTCTCTTTGAACACATATCTCCCTGGAATAACTTGACAGTGTAGATACCTTTTGATCCTGCTGTGTCATCAAGCTGAGGCAAAAATTCCTGAAAAGAAGGAGAGAGAAAAATAGTGTTTATTTCGCTGTAATTGGAAAAAATGAAAGGCTTTCTCAAGCCAGGCCAAATGACAATACATATCCAACTTATTTTTCCTGCAGAATATTCTTAAAAGTGTCATAAGCCCTCTCCAATCTTTTGACTGACAAACTAGCAAACCACTCTAGTGAGGGATTATTGATCCTTACCGACACTTGATTAAGTCCAAACAACGAATGCTGGGAACTGCAGCGAACAGGAGGGGTTGAATTGACCGTCCGTAACACAGTCATCTCTACACCGACAGTGCTCTCCCTGACAACAGAACAGAACCCGACATAAGCTAACAAATTGATCAAAAACCATACACCATGGAGACATCTGCAGACACTGTGTGGCTCTGCATACACCAACCTGCGTTGGTTCCCATCATGTCTTCCTGAACCATCCTCCCCCTCCTCTACCCGCTGGTTATCTGGGGTGAGAGAGGCCTGCCTCTTCTCCACAATCTCTCCCAGGTCAAACATGGCATGGAGGCGAAAGTTCACAACCTTTATGGCGGTGAAAAAGGCTGCCACCACTGCACAGTACACACCTGCCACCACTAAACTTGGTGGCAGAGCCTGGAAATAAAATTGAGAACAGCAAAATTTAAATGACAGTGGTGTGCACATGACATCAATATCTTCTAAGATAGTTCTGTCATTAGTCCAACAATATGCTGCATTTTACACCGAATGAAGATATGTTAATGTCAAGACAGACCATGAATGTTGATAACACAGACATACAAATCACATGCATGCATGAGCGAGCGCACGCACACACAAAATTGTTTCACTTCTAGTAGTTGCACACTTATAGTTTCATTTCAGGCTTACTGTTCTCAACATCAGCCTTTGTTAAACTGCCACAGACCATTCAACACACTTTGCACGTCTAATCCAAAGATTATGAATTATGCCACAATATTATACATATTTTCAATCCATGCTGGATTGTGGGTTAGTGGGTGTGATTAACAATAAAATCAGTCTGAAATGTAGAAAAGGGAAGCTGAACAAAATCTGTATTAGTAGCTTGAGAATGACATGAAACTCACCATGTACAATAAGAAGGGGAAGGCCAGGAGGAATATCCAGAGGTAGAGATGGAAGCAGTTGGAGAAGGTGCTTTGATGGGGATCCACATACCAGCCTCCGGTAAGTGAAGCCCACACACCCTGACGAAGTATCTGAAGCGCTTGAGAGCCCATGGTCCCCTCCAGGTCAGTCACGCCAAGGCTGTAAAGCTTCCTATAAGGCTGCAGCTGAACACTGCTTATGTGTAGCTCCCCCCTTTACACGGTCCCTATAGTGGCACTTCCATTGAGGGTGACTGGGGGTCTTTCTTCATTTTTGCAAAACCTAAAATGAGCATTACAAAGACAAAGTCCAAATTGTATTAGATAGGATAACAATCCATAAAAAAATAAGGTCTGGCATTTAACAAGCAACTTCCATGAAGAGTGAAACAACATCAACACTATGCAAGACAAATCCATGTACCGGTAGCTCAGTTCAATAACATCAAGTTGACTTTGACTTTTTCCAGCTGAGACATTAACTGGACCATGTATCCAAACATAGCAACGCAGCAGGTAACAAACTACATTTTTAGCCACACCATGTGGTAAACTCTAGCCTAACTTCTTAGCTATGATGGCTCGGTAACAAAGTCAAACGTTAGCAACTACTCTTATTACTCACAGGGATGCATTCTGTATGCTTTTTGACAACATGCATACGATGTCAAGCTTGCGATTACTACCGTTATTGGTCAATATTGCATGTCTTTATGAATACTGCAATAGCATAACCCTTCACCATTTAACGTGCGCTAGGACTCTGTGCATGATCTGGGGGGTGACTCCCTGTTCAACACCGAGGTTACTAAAGTTGGGCACATAGCTACTTTAGGTTGACAGTAATGCATGTTGAGCTTAAATTTCGTGCGTGGCTGGTGTGGTTAAAGTTATTTGCTGAGGGACTTACCAAATAATCAATTTTGCCGTACCAAAGATAACCAACTTCGAAAACAAGTTCAGCAGTGCTAGATTAAACATTAGAGATAGCTAACGCTAACGTCAGCTAGGTTTACTAATAACCAAGTTCAGATTAATGAACATTTCTAGATTTCGCCTACCCTGTAGTGTATAGCGACCATAGACAGTTAAATGTCATTGACAACTTGCTCATTGAAAAACATTTAAATTATACACAGTGAATGAAATTATCTAACGCATCAGAGATAGCGTTGTCAAGGAGTAGCCTTCACTTGTTTGAAGATTCGATTGCCGTTTCTCCACAACTTGAGTTTTTTTTTAATAAAATACAAGCGCTAACTACTAGAAAGATAACACAGATAGCTGTCAAGTCAATATTACAGTAGGTTAAAGTGGTTGACTAAAAGGTAACGTTAATCGTAAATGATCGTATGATCTGATTACAGTTGCTGGTAGCTAACGCTATCAAAGATGACAAGTGACAAATCTTCACAAACGTTTCCAACTGAGTCCTCGAAATTAAAACCTATTAACGTTAACGTTGGTTCCAACGAGTGTCAGCTTAATACGGGCACATGCCAACCTACTAAGAGGCTAATATCATGTCCCCTGGATTTTTAGGAACCTCCAAGTCGTATTTGATATGAGCTTAGCCATTGGATTGCTAGCTAGCTAGGATAGGATAAGTATCTTAGCTAGGCCACACACTAGCGAATGTTAGCCAACGTATTGCTAGCTATACCATTACAAAATATTGCTGTTAGTGCACAACAACAAAAATCAGATGGCCTTGTAATATGTCGACAAACAGCGATTATTACCATTGATTTCAGGTCTCTTCATCCTTTCCAATGCATGCCGCCGAGAACACTGCTTAGGTTTTCCTTTTTCCACCGCGGTAGATATTGGCAAGCTGGCTAACTTATCATTGTTTTTCAATGGTCTTGGCGAGTGTCTTCGTTTGAAAGATACGGTAGATGTGTATCCAGGTATACTCTGGTATTAACACTAAAATACACAATATAAACATGCGATCTCGCTCGTCCTTTGCATTTTATAAACGATTAACACAAATAGTCCATATGGGCATTATAAATGCCTGTAAAAATCCTGACTAGCGAACATTATTTCTCCCCAACCTGCTAACTTCCTCCTATCGAATTCGCCCATTCACACAGGTAGCACACACCCACCAACAGGAAGAAAAATAAACTTCTTGTCGTGATTGGCTGCATAACAAATCTGTCATCAAGACTGCAAGCGCTGATTTGTCTTTGAAGGCCTGACCCTTTTCCTGTCTGACAAAACAAGCCATTTCAATTGGCTAATTCGATGATCTCAGACCATCTAAAATCTTTCCGTCTGTGTTCATTTTCCTAAAGGGAAAATTATAGTCTGGTTGTTACTAGCGGTTGAGCATCACTGTGGTTTCTTGATACCGAGGCTGATTTTACACCTAAATATTTGTATTATACGGTGTGGTAATTCCACGAAAAACTGTAACATCCGTAACACCAACACGCCACAATTGAAAGTAACGTTAAAGGAGGATTACTTGAAATGTGAGCATTCACTTTTCTTGGTTGTAGAACATACTTTTCACATAATCATTCGCATCATGCAAATACCATGTCATTTTATTGGTATTATGAACGTGGTTGTTTTGCGTGAAATTGCCTATATTCTCTCTCTCTCTCTCTCTCTCATCTAAAAGTTTCATAAAATTTGGTCCACAACCAAGAAGAATGAATGCTCAAATCTTAAGCAATCATCATTCACATCATACCATACTTTGACATTAGCTCAAAGGTAGACGTTGCGAAGGCCAGGAGTTGTTAAGAGCAAAGCAGGTTAATATTTTATGTGCGGAGTGGACATTATGTGACATCAAAATAAATTTGGATGAGACTCAAAAAGACCCCAAAGTTGTGCATCCCTACTTATCTACATCTTGAAATATTGAGCTTTTGACACACGGTCAGGCTACAAAAACTACAAAACTACAAAACTTTTTATGAATTGATGCTACAATGCAAACTACTAGTTCCACTCGTAGACGTAAACTACACAGATTATTTGAATACCATTCGATTGGATGTATTGCTTTAATTGCTAGGGTAAAAATGTGTCTTTATAAAAACTTGAACTCGGCATTATCCTGCCTTTTAATTTTTCAAATGCATGCAGATGTAACAGTTTTTTCCACTTGTTTGTTCCCTGCCGCTTGCCATACCTGTTCTCTGATGTCACACTGGCGGGTTTTTTGCATGTTTCCGTACACGGATGTGCTCAAAGAAATATGTGTAAACAAAATCTTAGCGACAAGCTTTAGACATCCTTTCCCATATTTCAGGTAATGTTAATATAAGGTGTGCTGTATCATGTACTGTTAATGTTACTCAAGAACACCAACTTGTTTGCTACACTACGTGAACTTCGACTTTCTACCACAATTCTGCTAACTAGCTAAGTAGTTGAAAGTTAGCCATGATTCAAAATTTTAACGTCACTTAGCCGGTATAATCTGATACATCTAAGTTTTAAGTGGTAGGTGAATGCCATTTTAATATTTATGTTATGCATACTTTTTAACTTTGGTGTTACTGTTGAATTTATTCAGTTGTATCTGTTGTTGTTGGCCATGGTGTTAAATTGGTAATCTTTCCCCATTTTTACAGTTTATGAGTACACCCAACTGAGCGAACGTGACTTCATGATGAATGGGACCCGCTTCCTGGAGATTCTTGCTCATCTGGGCTACCCAGAAGTCTCTTCCCTAAATCCCTCCGATTTCGACAACATGTTTGACACTACTCCAGAGAACAAGGAATTCATAAGCTTCCTCAGCAGCCTGAGCTCTCTAAATGTCCTGTCAGAAGAAGAATACCAGGCCTATCATGCCTTGGAGGTATCCGGGAAACCCGTCCTGACAGAACAGGTCCTGGAGGAGATGGAGCTCTTGAGGGGCCCTGCGGGGCCTGTGGAGGAAGAGGAAGATGAAGAGGACGGTGGGGAGGTTGAGTTTGGGGGAAGGAGTGTGGAGCAGCTGCAGCAGGAGCTGGAAGAATTGCGCCGACACCAGCGCTTGAGGCAGAGACGCCTGCACCAGCTGCAGTGCCTGAGGCTCACGCGGGACGACCATGCCTCGACCTTAAGGGGCCTCGCACAGAGCCAGTCTCAGAGTGAGGCTGACGGGGGAGGCGACGCGGTCAAGGCTATCGCCAGGGAGAATATGGCCACCAATGCGGCGCTCCAGGACCTGAAGGACGAGGTGGAGAGGCTGCAGAAACTCACGCTGGTGAACGGGGATGCAGCTGAGGGGCAGACTCTGCAGGAACATCGGCTAATAGAGCCGCACGCAAGGGTCTCTGCAGCTCAGCTCTCACAGCTCTCTTTGGATCCGTACCTACAGAAGGCACAGCTCACCCATCAGTGCATCATGGACCTCTACAAGGTGGGTCACCCTGGTCTAAGGCTGAAAATGAATTGCTTAAATTGTTAACATTTATCAGCCAATATCAAGCACATGGTCAGATTCAGCGCTTACAGTACAGCGCTTACAGTACATAATAGTTGGTTGGCTAACTTCTTGTGTCAGATATCTACAGTACAGTCCAAGCCGCTTTCATGGTTTAGCATCATGGTTTTCATGGTTTAGCATCATGTGGCTGGCTGGTCCTATTTGGAATTCCATCCTCTGCCAAGTGAAATATGTAATAAACATGGAAATAATTCAATGTAAATATCTCAATCTCAACAAACTGAGAACTTTCTTATCCTCCCTTCCCCTCACCACCAGACAAAGTCTTCTCTGCTGGAGGCAAAGCCAGAGGTGGAGAAGACGGTGGAGAAGGCCGAGGTGGGAGAGGAGCCGCACACACCCACCCACACGCGAAGAGAGCTGGCCAAGCTGCAGGCGGCACACATGCTGCTCCAGGGCCAGCTGCTGCAGGCGCGGGCAGAGGAGGCCGGAGCCGCCGCTGCAAAGGAGTGGCTCTGTCAGCAGAGACTCTCCAACACAAAGGTGAGAAATGGGCCATAGATAAGACTCGGGCAAGTTTCTGTTTGGCCAGTGACTCACATATAGTACAATACTGTACATACTCACCTATATTCCACTGGCATTGCGTTTACACGAGATGGAGTTATGTGAGTATGTGATTGAGTTTACTGAAATTGAAATGCTGCAAAATAGGAGGTAAAATTGCAGTATAATGATGCATAAAATTAAATGAAATTGATAAAACATGTATTGCAGTATTGTATGACAAAATCATAAAGTGCCCTATATATTATGATAGTGTAAGCATATTCTCTTTTATCCCATGGGGAAAATGAATATAGATAACAACCCTCTCTCTCCCAGTCGTCGGCCTCTGACTCTGACGGCGCCCCTGCTGTGAATAAGGAGCGCGTGTGCTCGGCACTTTGGCGCCGCACCCAGCAGCTGTGCTCCACTGTGCTGAGGGGCCACACGCACAAGCAGGGGGAGCTGGCGGCGCAGCACGCCTGCCTGCAGGAGCATCTGCTGGGGGAGCTGCTGCGGCAGAAGGCCCAGCTGGACCTGCTCCAGAGCGCCCTGCAGGTGGAGGAGCGGGGCCATACGCAGGCGGCTGCCCACACACGGGGCCTGGCCATGGGGCTGAGGGAGGAGGTGGCGCAGGCAGCAGAGAGGGCCAGAGGGCTGGAGCAGCTGAGAGAGGACGCTCCCCAGGCGGACCCTATCCTCAGTTCCACTGACCCCACGGTTAAGAGGTATAATGGAGGTCACTGAATGCTTTTATTCAGGAGGAGAAGTTTTTAACATACACACAAATGCAACAAAAATACTCAATATTCAAAACAAAAACTAACATTTATCATCATCATCATTAAAGAATGTCCAGAAAGGGTTGATGAGCTGCCTGTAGTATGTCACATGCAGGAAATTGTAGAAAAGTGCTGTAAATATAATAGCAACTGTAAATTTGGTGCATTTGCCTGTAGTATGTCACATGCAGGAAATTGTAGAAAAGTGCTGTAAATATAATAGCAACTGTAAATTTGGTGCATTTGTCATTGTGTGAAAAAAGATCTTGGAAAGATTGAAAGCGCAGGGGAATTGGTACTGGGGGTGTCTCAGCATCTAGCATTTTTCTGCGTCTAGGGTTCGTTTCCCAAAACTGTAGTTGCTAACCAGCTAGTTGGTTGGCAATGGAATTGCTCCCATCCGAGTTGTTTACTTAGTTAACCATAGTCAAACATGCTAACTTATTTAGCAACTATGGTTTTGGGGCTCTGATCTCCATAATTCAATGCACTCATGCTCTGTGATATGTGCAGGTTGCTGCAGGTGTACGAGGCTCTTGAGAAGGCAGATGGTTGGCTGGCTGGCACGGCTGACGTCACCGCCGTGACGTCTGAGCAGCAGGCCGAACTCCAGCGCCTGGCCGGGAGCGAGGGCGAGGCGGTGGCCGAGCAGCTGCAGCTGGTGTCGGCACTGGAGAGAGACAGGAGGCGTCTGGAGCAGTGGCTGGAGCCCCAGTCAGACGCACCTGCTTTCGCCTCCCCGGCAACCACATCCCCGCTCTGCCCCAGTGCACAGGTACTGTACGTCTGGGCACCACACAGATGGGTCTAACCATCCAGGCGACATGAGCAGGATCCCAGTGAACCTCCTACCCTTAAGCCGTTATTTTTCCTACAAACAACACTCATTGACCTTCAAACAACACGGCTATGGATGAATTCATAGTGGATTTCTCCTTTCATGAATTGGCATGAATCAGCCGGTCATGAAGTAGATTCATGCCTGTTAAAGGCATAGTTCGGTATTTTACACTTAAACCCATTTTCCGTATTGCCCTGGATGCAAACGAGTGGTTGACACCGAAATCTCGAAAATTGGTCCTGACGTGGCTATTTGGCTGCTTTAGAAACTTCTCTCTAGGGCTTCAGCATTGCTCGCTATGTGCCAGGTTGATCCTATCCTTAAAACACCCCTAAACGTTTGTTTTAAAAGATGTGCAACTCACCGAGTGGTTACTTGCCTTCAACAATCTTCCATAGCAAGTTTCGTATAGAAATACAACTTCTGTCGTCTTTTATCAGATATTTCCTAAATCCTAGAACTACTTTTTCCAGATACCTCACTGATAAAGCAGCTAAATAGCTGCGAAAGGACCAATCTTCGAGATTTCTGTGTCAACCACTCGTTTGCATCCTGGGCAATACAGAAAACGGGCTTAAAGTGTAAAATACTGAACTATACCTTTAAGTCTGTTGGCCCTCAGGGACAAGGGACAAGGGGAGGACACTGAGATTAAGGCATAAACTCCTTATCCACATGCAGGCTCTTTATTAATGCACACACATACAGTCTGTTGCTGAAGATTTGAAGTTGATTTGCTGTTATTCAGCAAGTAAGGAAATGCTGTAGGATAATGGTCAAGAACAGGGACAGACTTCAAACACGCTAAAGCGCTGGAGGACTTCAAAGACCGGAGTGTTTTGGAAGAATTTATTTTTTGCCATCTAAAAGGCATTGATTTCTTTCTCACCACTTCTTTGATTTACCTTTTCGTCTCTCTCCTGCATCTTCCTCCTGTTCTTTCTCTCTACTCTTTTTCTTTTTTTCTCTCTTCTTCATCTCTCTCTTTCTCTGTCTCGCTCTTTTTCCCTCCCTCCCTGTTTTGTAGGAGTTGACGCAGTTGATGCGAGAGCTGGAACAGCAGAGTGGTGCCCTCTACAGGCAGCTCCAGGAGGTGGCGGGAGAGCGGAGCTCCAAGCGCACCCAGCTGGAGCGCAGCGCCACCCTCAGGAGAGAGAGGGAACTGTACACACTTTTCCACCTGGATCCTGCCGCTCTCATTCGAGTGGTGGAGGAGCAGGAGAACAGAGAGTAGGCTGTGTGCAGCAGCAGCAGGCCATTGCCTTGCTTGCACTGACAGGTGCACTCTGAATAAGCTGTCATTTGCCTCAATTACAGTAACTGCTCAGGTGTTGTCGGCATACTGTTGATAATAGGGAATTTTTTTTACAAGAAAAATATTTTTTGTTAACAGGATATGTTGTAATACGTCAGATGACGTTATTCTATTAATTTTTAACTGACGTTGGTCTCAAGAAGTTTGACTTTTTTTTACCATGTCATTGGATTTATGACTTTCATGAATTCATTTATATTCCGCTAGAACTGTGTGAATATTAACATACCATGAAATGTTAATTTTTATACTGTCAATGATTCTTTTTTTTTTTTTTGTATGACTGTAAACGATGAGCTATGAATCTCAATGTAACAAATGAAGATAACATAATTCCCATGACATGGTTCCTTGTCTCGTCATTCCCAGTGGAACCCAGTGTTTGTTTTGTGCTGCATTTTTTCGTATGAATATATGTAGTCCGTTTTAAACCTGACACAACAGAGCAACCGTTGGGACCACACAGTGTGCTTCCTGGAGGAAACACGAGGGGGTGGAGGGGTGAGGGTAGCCTCTGATCTTTATCACACAAGGTGCCTCCCCCGCAGCCCCCAATGGCCAGGCCCAGGAGGCTGCTGACACTCCCGAGGACGTGAGGGGAGTGCAGAGTGGAGCCTCAGTGAATTGGACATTTTGTCTGGTGCACAACTCATTTGTTGGGCCTGACCTAAGGCATGCATGCTGTCCGCTTTTTTTGGCCAGTGGCAGTTTTGCCCACAACCTTGATGTTGGTGCCTTGCATTCATGATCAGGTGCCATTATGGTCCATTATAAGTACATGTAGGTAAGTAATGTAGGCTAGATTAAACAATGCCACAAACATAAGGCAGAGTCGTCCATGTTTTATGCATTACTTATAATATACTGTGTGTAATCAAGGTGTGTATGGGTCAGAACTAAATTTGAAATCACGATTGATGATGATCGAGCCTCTGTGCACAAGATGCTATGCTGTACCCTGGCCTGTGGGTGGCAGTAACACACAGTGTTTGAATGGAGTTGAGTGAATGCAGGGGAATCTTTTTTTTTGGACGCTGAGGTTGCATCTTCAGAGGTCAGCATACTTCTTTAAAAGAGAAACTTCATTGCACTGAGTGTGGTGATAAGTGCTCTGTGCCTCTGGTATCATTCAGGAAGAGAAGAGTGGAGTCTGAAGACCCAGGACTGGAGTGGGTAGGCGGTTTGGCTTCGCAGGACTGAAAAAAGAGCATGTCGTAGGAAAACTGTCCTGTTCTCAAAATGGTATATTCAGTGCGTGATGAAAGGGAGCAGTAGATTGTTTTTACAGGTGGTGGTAGGTGGTTTTTTAAGGAGCATTTTTATCAGTACGCCATTATACTACTTCTATCAGTGCCCCCATTCACATCTATCTGCTCAGGGTCATATAAAAACGTATATCAATGAAATTGTCAAAACAAAGCAGAATAAAGGAGTCCATTCCTTTAATGTTATGTGACACAAGCATATCTAATCCCAGGTCCAACTAGGCCATCTCAAAGTCTTCATGATTTGCTTTGAAAGATTTTTGCTGAAGCTCTAAACTTTTTTTTTCATCCCCCTTCCACTACCTTTTACTACCATACAGAAAGAAATGCTTGCAATTTTACTGCAACCCAACAGCGTGGAGTGCGAGGCACAAAAGCTACTCTCTCAGTGATTTCCTCTGTGTGTATGTGTGGGGCTGGAGAAGCTGAAGAGACCAAGGGGAGAAGCCAAGGCAGGGCAGAGCAATTTTGCAGATGGTGAAGGGAGTACAAAGCAATCTCAGCCAACGGAGTGTAAAAGCCTGCCCATCTTTAGGATGCTGTGGCAATGCACCTGGAGACTAGAACTTGTTAAAAAAGCGGGAAAAAAAATTAGATGCAGGAAACGGAATCTCTCTCTATGCTACATCTTTTTAAGTATTTACCTGAGTTACATCTTGTGCTTGCATTTAGTATTTTTTTCTTCTTTTTTTCCAACAGGGATTTTAATTGGCAGGGTAGGAAACCAGCTAATTTACAACCTTCCTTCAGTTCACTCTGAAGTGCTTCTGAGATTCAGAGCAGCTGTGGATCGATAGTTGGCGAAGATCCGCTTATTGGGTGGGTGAAGTTATGTAGTGCGTGAGCCGAAGTCAAGGCCAACCCGGGCAAGGGGCTGAGCGCCATGTCTGAGTGCTGGCAGAGGTATAAGGAACTCCATCTCGTTCAGCACCACGGACAGCACCTGCTCCACAGTAGCTTTTCAGTCATGGCAGCACCGTGGAGCCATTTATGAGTATACCGCCACTAGGCCCAGAGAAGCACAGTAGTGGACCTATCTAGAGACTCTTCACAACCAATTGTTATTTGCTATTTTTCCCCTGAGTGTTTACATTAGATGCTAGGTAGCACATTTGGTGGTCAGGTGCTGACTCTCGAATAAATAGATAGTGCTGCTGTTGACGCATTCTCTAGAAATGCGCAAACTGTTTGAGAGCAATTTGATGGGCACACATTAAACATTTACACACTGCCTACTGTACCGCCGAGTGCCGTCATAAGTGTGTGTGCGAAGTGGTGTTGAATGTAGCTAAAATCAACAGTTCAGTTTGTTGATAACAAAGCATCAGGGCTTCAATGTCAAAATATTCTGTGGTGCTGCATGATATCACAGACACGCATTTTACTCCAATGTGTAGGGCAGTGGCGCCGCCAGGCGTACGGCTGTACGCACAAGGCGTACCTTGGGGAGAGAGTTTTTTTTTAACCTCTATGAGTGTTCTGACAATGCAACATGTGATGTCATGCGAATAAAGCGCATTTACATTTAAATTTAGTTTGAGAGACAGAGACGTCTGCGTAAGAGAACT
>JASCQY010000388.1:11072994-11088162 GCA_030264315.1 Sardinella tawilis | reverse complement strand
GGCATCTGCTACTATTCTTCTGGCTTTCCTCTTCAGCCTGTCAGTGTAGAGGTTGGTTAGCTGTTTTGGGGGTTTTCTCACTATTTTGCTTGCCATGGACACCACCCTGTTTAGTTTAGTCTTGCACTTGCTAGAGAAGGAGTGGATGAACAGGAGAAAGGCATGGCTCAGTTAATTAACTCTAGGGGAGATGGAAAAAGAACATATTTCCAGAAATGGTCGAGTGTTGCTTTAAGTGACTGAACCAAGCAGGGAGATGGAAGGTTAGGATACTCTCAATGTGTGTGGTATACACAATCTGTGTACTAACACCAAAGTTGCTTAGTCGTCTGACAAGACTTACTCGCTGTGAGCATTTCTTAAAAACATACTCTGTGTTGTCAGAGAAACTAAGCTGAGTCAAGAAGTGTGTCCAGATACTTAAAGGTTTGCACAGTTTCAACACACTGGTTACTGAGTGAGACTGGCTCCATTGTCAGATATTGCTTTTTACAAAAAAGCAACTCCTTTGTTCAGAGGAAAGAGTTACTGCTGATGTGCATAAATGACTAAATGTTGTTGCGGTTGAACTAATAGTTATGAGAATTTTCATTCTGATCTGAGAAAAGCACCAACGTGATTTGCCTTCCTTACCAACCCTCATATAGCCATTCTTGGAAATTCTTGGAATGTCCCTGGATATAGTGATAGAAAGAGATTGTTTATTTGCAATGTACATCTCTGGAACAAATGTTTTTCAAACTGGAGTTTGAGGGTGGATTCTGTAGCAGTCTTCGTCTCACTCCACCTCCTCAATCCCTCCCTTCCAAATTTCTCACCTTCCCTGCCCATTTTGACAGCCTTTTCCAGAAATGTGTAGTGGGTGCAATTATGGGGTGCAATTACACTAAATTAACCATTTGATCCTTTTCAGCTTTTTCCAAGTCTTCTTCAGATGTCATCACTCATGATTCCTCATCTGAGTTTAACACTGGGAGGTAAACTACAAAAAGCTGACCAGTGATTTGTGAACCCTGGAACTGGTGGACATTACCATTTGAGTAAACCTGGCTACATTTATTTCAAACATTTAAAATATGCTTGTGTTCTGTGTCTTTGACACTGGATTTGCCCATTGACTATGATGTGACATGACCAGGTAACAGGTTTAAAACAAAAATGGCAAAGCTTCTTTGAGAACATTGGACTTCTAGCTTGATAGGTTATGGCCATTCTGTCTTCCACATTAATGAAAAGTTGGGTTTGAATATAGGGTCATGTTATGAAACATTAATTGAATGCTTTGTGAGAATAAAAGTTTATGACAGGTGCTATAATCGTGTTCTGTAGCCTACTCACTCAAGTAAACTAGTCAAGTAAAGTATTATTTCTCTTGCCTGGTTTACATGGCAAGCTCTGGCTCTCAATGTGTAATGGCACCCAGAAGATGGCGCTCAATGCAAACGTAGACATACAGTACCCTTCACTTGATTTTCCTTATGACATAATTATTTAGGACTAATGTATTAAAGCTGGTTGTTTGTAGGGATACACATAGACATTGAGAAAATTTGAAATTTTGGAAAGCTAACTTTTGGCTAACACAGAAGAATAATTTCTTTTAGCATCAATAATTTCCAAATGTACTATTATTTTCATTGTGGCACACATAATCAAATACAAAATAGTGCAAATAAATGAAAGCATGTTTGGTTAAAGAGATATTGATATATAGACAAATAGGAGGAAGTGGTATTGTATAGGGGGATTCTTTGAACATGAATGGAAACCAACATTTACAAATGTTTCACGTGTCATGACATGTAAGCATTCTGTCAAAGTTATTACAATTTCTTGGCCTTGTGACAGAAAACACAATTTGAAACGTTTACTTAATATTCCATAGTCATTAACTTATTCTCTCAGTTATCACAGCTAAAGTGCCCTTTAAATTCCCATCTCTTTTGGCAAGGCCAAGATGATATGACTGCAGCATCCGTCATCAGGTCTTGTCAAGACAATAGCCCATTTTACTATTTAGTTTCAATGGATGAGATCCCACCCGGGGCCCAGGGAAGCATTTTAAACCATATTACTTGAATTATGGCTCATGACTCCTCTCACCCAGGGGAAAAGAGACAAATTATGAGAATGGCGCGTATAGAACAAAACCTTTCCTGCGCTGCTGCTGAGGAATGCTCCCGCACTAATAGGCAGATTAATAATAGCACTGGAATGGAGAGAGAAGCTAACCTCTGCTGAACCAGAGAAAGTGCTGGTTGAGGATAAGAAAACAATGGGAAATAGAACAGGCAACATAATAACGGTGGATTGAGGTGGTATTGAGATGGGCTTCTGGGGTTAATCTAAAGCCTCTTCATAGGTGAGGAAAGAGATTCAGGTAATCGCAGAGAGACTCAGGGAAGAATTGTTGAGTGTGTCTGCATGGAGGAGGCCAAAGGCATCTTTCAGGCACGTTCCCCAACAGCAATTTGATTCTTTCTTTTTCACTAATCTCTGACAAAGAATTATTTTCAGTCTACTCTTACTACTGCACTTCAATATTGCAGCCCAGTCCCTTAAACATATAATGCCAAATAGATCATGGATCATTAAAAAGTGTAATTTTATTTACATTTATGCATTTGGCTGACGCTTTTATCCAATTTTGGGGTCAATGGGGTTCTTGCCATTGGTGTAGGCTACCCTCTCATAGACACTACATAACAATCTCAAATATGAACAACCTTGGGAGTAGAACTCTGCAGGGGGAAATATTGATATCCATCTCAAAGAATGGCTATCTTCAGGCTATAAGGCACAGTCATGTTATAACTCATTCGTGATGAAACTGAAATATTATTCTAAATCTCTGCAGAATGATGATGATACAAGGCGTCCATTCTGTTCAAGTCATCCTACCTGGCCGTCACTCTACTTTCTTTCAATAGGTTTTATTGTCCATTTTTTCAAAGCAATGTTGCTAGGTTACAGTGCCATTTAGAATCACTCTTGCCAGTGATGACAAGTGAAACACAGAGCCTGTGAAGTGACTAAGACTAATAAGGCAGCCTGTGCTTTCTGTGTTGAATAGCCGAACAGGAGAATCTTACCATCTCCTGAAACATGATAAAAATGACACTTTTGCTGACACCCCATCCCCAGATATAAATGACAACAGACAAGCCCTCTGGCACATCTCCACATCATACCTTCCTACCTGGAGGTAGGCTACATCAGTCCACACACACACACCTCTTTAAAACTGGTTTTAAAAAAATCTTTCAGGTGACATTTGAGAAGATTCAGACACACCACGTAAGACCTTAATCTTTCATATCATCCAGGGAAATGAAAAAAAAAAACATCCCCTGGTCTAAAAATGGCTGCACCTGATCCAAAATGGCAGCTCCAGCTTTCGCCTGCTTAAAGCATAGGCAGACTTTCATCCTGTCAGCCTGTTAGACACATGCACCTCCCTGTATAATTACACTGTCTACTGCAACACAGGCTTGTAAATAATAAGAGGAAATTAATTGTTTGTTTGCTGTGTGGAGGAAGGCAGACACGCACCCACCCATACACACACACACACACACACACAGTGCCAGTGGGCCTGTTCCATTTGTGGCCCAACAACAGCAGCAGCAGCAGCACCAATAACAATAACAACAACAACAACAACAGCCTCATCATTAACACGGGCTAACGCATTGAGGATGGTGAGCTATAGCACCCTCCCAGTGAAGCAGCCAGCCTCAGGGAGAAGCACCTCCGATGGAAATCCACAGACAGATTTGGCAGAGGCTCTCCAACAGATGCTGCCTTCTTCCATGAAAAAAAGACCCTACAGATATCTCATCCAAAAATAGCACTGAAGAAAATAGGGGAGTATCGCCGAGAAATGAACAAACAAGAGAACAAATAAGAAGGAAGGAAAGAGACAGAGAGAGAGAGAGAGAGAGGGAGAGAGAAAGGGATGGTACAGAGACAGTTCTCTAGCAACATTTTGCCAGTGTTTGTGTTACCATTCCATGTGATTCCAAACAGGGTTTGATTCATAAGCCGTGATTGATTAGTGTGATTATCCTGAGGTGGCAGACGTTGCAACTAATCACGGGGGAGAACCTGCACTTTAGAAAGAGCTCTGCATGGAGAATGTTACACATAAAGTTATTGCAAATCTGCCACGTTTCCAAACGACTGTGTACATTGAAACGGTATAGTCTCCATTTTCAGGGGTAACGGAATTGCATTACATGTGACATTAAAGTAACTCAGCATATTTTGTCCATTTTGTTTAGGTGTTGCAACTTGTTAGCATGACAATGCAGGGGAATGCTCATGGAGATCATGTGACAAAAATGTATTGATTAATAGTCATAAACAACCCTACCAAGAGTCATGTCCACACAGTGGACAGTAATTTGAATCTACAATACATGCTGCAGAAATCACACAGTGTGACTTGCATTCATTCATTCATTTTAGGGCTGGCCAAATGGTTGAGACCTCACTGGGACCATTTTAGGGTGTAAATTGATTGTCAAAAAAAGGCCATCTGGATTTAGTAATCTGGAGGATGCCCCATTGTGCACCACTAACAGTGTGTCCACTCCCCACTCCCCTTGGGCACATGGGGTCAGGAGAGGCAGGCAGGCGGGAGGGAGAAAGGGCATAGAACCCTCCTGACCTCCATCAGAAATATGGAGCGTCTGAGACACTGTGGCTATTGTATGGTGTGCTCTAAGTATCTGTGAAAGGGGGTGGGGTGAGGGGAGGTCACTGTGTGAAAGCAAAGGGGAATATACAGTATACTGGACAGTACAAACGCTATATGGGAATACAGGAGTGCCTCTGCATGTACCCAGACTTTGGTACATATGCAGACATTTACTGTGTCTGCATGCTCCTAGAAATAGCCTACTTCAGGCAGTGGGTGGTTATGTGCATGTTTCTTGAGTGTGCTGCCTCCCACCCCCACCCCCCACACACCCCCAACACACACACACACACACCATCTCCATCTTCTTCAGTGCCCTCCTCCTGACTATGATGAAAAGACTCTCTGAAGGGCAAAGTGCACCAAAGCCATTAAGGAGGGCTTGAGAGTGAGGGGCTTGAGCATGAGGGCCCTACAGCGAGGCCACAGAATACAGAAAGTATCGGAGGAGATGGACAGTTTTACTCCTATCTGCCATATTGTCTATCAAAAATAGGCTAAATTGAGGTTGAGTTACTTTTAACTGATATGTTGTCATATTGCCAAGTAGATAGGCCTACTGTATTGACTATACTGTAGGCTATATAATGACCCTTCAGAGATCATGTCTGCACATAAAGTCAATTAAACAATGCTTTCTCTGACAGAGAATACATTTATTGTCAGGGTTTTGGTTTATGTCTTGTTTTTGAGTTCATGTTCTTTGTTTCGAGTGTCTCCTGTGTTCCCTGCGTTTGCCATGTGCTTATGTTTACCTTCTGTCCATGCCCCTGTGTACTTCCTGGTTGTCCTCTTGTGTTACTTCCTAGTTTAGGTCATGTGCTTTTGTTCCCTGTGTCTCCGCCCCTCTGTTAGCCTGTTAATTGGATGATTGTTTCTTGTCTGGGGCTCACCTGTCTCTTGTTCCCTGTACACCTGTGCCTTGTTTAGTTCTTAAAGCCCTTGTGTTTGCCATGTTCCTGTTCCTTTAGTTCCTGTGTTTGTGTATTCTCAAGTAAATTCTCACATTCCCAAGTTTCTGGAGTTGCCTTTGCGCTTGGGTCCTGAAGCCTTCAGAATGTGACATTTGTTAGGCTATATCAAAATGAACAGGTTTAATTCATTTATTTCATCAAAATAACCAGTCAACTGCACAAAAATAAGTGGATATTTCCATGTTATATACTGGCAGTGTTAGTAAATATGTGTTGACATCACAGGTCATAAAAGTGGATAGAAAAGGTCACAGCAAAAATACAGTACAAAACAAAATTATATTATTCCGGAGTGAACAAGGATATTAGAATTTGACATCAGTTCTGTTCTTCAAACACTTAAAAGAGTAAATGAAAATGTCAAAAAAAAGATGGAAAGCCTGAAAATCCTTTCTCTCAGCCACTGAATCACTGGGCTGAGACACAGAATAACGAACCTGTATTCTTCTTTATAAAATTTGCTCAAAATGTCTGAAAACAGATACGGGTAATGTAGCCTACCAGATGTCTTTTATCTTTTCCAACAACAAGGCCATCTCATCAGACAAGTGATATTCCCCTAATTAACAACAGCACAATAGTATGATAATGTAACCTTTGAGATAAGAATGTCTCACAATCTCTATTACAGTTCACGCATATATGCACACACAGACACACACACACAAACTCAAATACACAAAAACACACAGGTTGTATTGTCATAACTTGTAAGACATAAGAACATTTTTATCAGACTTCTAGGAGACATGAACGGCAGAGAAAGGGAGACACGGGGGGAGAGAGAGAGATGTGCTTCTCCTAAATAAAAAGGAGGTGTGGGCGATGGGGAGGGGTGGGAGAGTGAGAGGACTCCCCAGGGGGGTGGGTGGAGTGCTCTGTCCCCTCTCATTTTCAAAGAGGACCTCATGCAGGCTCACTCTCCATGAATTAGGCCTCGTGCACTCCAGAGCTCTGAGGCAGCAGCATCCATTAGCCTTGCCACGCCTTCCACAGCACTTAAGGCTGGACAGTAGCGAGTCCTTTGTGCTGAGAATATTCTAGAATTAATGTAGTGCAGCCATGCTTTAATTAAGCATTTCATTATAAATAGACCATGAGCAATCCACAAACAAGTGAGCAGTGAACTGACACTTTTAAGGACAGATAGGCTACGAGAACGTAAAGATATGGGAAAGATTTTGAAATTACCACAATGGCATGCTTGCTGAAGACAGGATAGGCAACAGAGGTTTCCCTTTATCTGAAGTCTTTGACATGTTTATTACACAGCATCTGGCACATTGCCTCTGGATGACCCATTTTCAGGTTCCACAAATGCATTCATTCATTCTCACAAGTCTGGGCAGTTACCAATTTAGATTATACAAAGGAAAATACTGTGTGCTCTGGTGAAAAACTGAATTTTCTGCTGTGCTCTTTCAAAACACGGAACAACAGACCTGTTTTTATGTTTCCATCAAGAATCAAGAGCACAGGATGCAATGAAATATTTGATTGCACAGCAATTCTATAAAGACAGATGTGATGATGTGTAATGTTAATATCTAACATTAACTAAAAAAGTCCAAATGAGGACAAAGGTGAGTGTGACTTTGTAAGCATAGTCCATAAAGTCTGCATAGAGACTGTTTCTTTGCTGGTGACAGTTAAAGAATTGCACCGGGAACATTAATCTGAGCTAAATTTGCTCCTGCAATCATCAATACTCTATCCTCCCTTTAATTAGATTCGGAAAGAATCCGCTGTTCTCCTTATTGGTTGAAAACACATAGGCTACCTTACCCAGAGGCATAGGCTACAGTAATCATTGCTGTTGACTGTTAGCTGTCAGTATATAGCGACTGGAGCCACATTTTCTCTAAGGATAAAAACATCAACTTGGCTATCGAAAATATGTGTCTGGTGTAGGCTAATATACCGCCTAGAAAGTATAAGCTACATCAATTACAAACACACTATGAACGGATCCACGTGGCTATTTACAATGATCACTGAAATGAATTATGTCGTTAAGTTTGCGGTCACACAGCAGCAGGTTCCACATCTGGAAACATCTCAATGTGCCCGGCGCTTTCCACATCTGAGGGCAGCGGCGCAATGGTGTGTTTCATCCGATAAAGCATCACGATCACCAGAGCAAGAAGGAACAATAGCAAACACACAAAAAGTCCAAGATATGTCGACAAACTTGGTAGCTTTGGATCCGGACGTCCGAGTTGTGCCATTGTTGTGGTCCAGATGTGCTCATCAAAGGACACATTGTGCGTGATACTAGCATATACGTCAGGTGTTGGAGTGAAAAAGTTCCTCCAAATCACCTTATCGTCGAGCATGTCAAACAACTCCCTATTATGTCCTCACAAAAAAATCTTCACATTTCACTGAAAGGACCACTGTTTATAACTCTCTGGACGGTCTATAATTTCCATAGTGTCTTCTCCGTATTCCTTTGGTCTTTATCCATTCTTCACAGTTGAAGGTAATCCTCTTCCTTGTAACTTACGAGAGCAATCTTCTCCAACTAGACCTGTGTAGGTAGAGACCACCGAGGAGATTCGATATGTGCTAGGCGCGTGTTTACGCGTGTAACAGGGCTTGCTTTGTCATTCAGGCTAGTGTGGAGACGCACATCTCCTGACGTTACATCGGTTAACCTGCTGTATTCGCTCTCGGAGGCTGGACAGATATGTTGGCAGGGCAAGTGTCCTTTCCTTGATAGCCTATTTGTACAATGTCTCTTTTGCATAACGAGGAAAAATTGTAATTTCGTTCCACTGCCGCCTACGTTTCTTCCGTCATACATCAAGATGATTAAGAATTCATGAACCATAGACACTGCATAATATATTAGCCTATCCAGAAAATGAAATCGTTTTGCCTGCATTTGTAAGGCATTGATGTCCACAACAACAAAAACATTTTAAAGATTGCTTATATTTGAAAACAAGATAGCCTATGTTAGACATTGTCCCCCGTGGAACACTCTACCACTTGTTTTGTCGTTTGGATGAAAAAAATATTTGAGTGATAAATGTACTGGCCGATAATCAATAGTGGGCCTAGCCTACAGTATACCTCGCCTGAAATATTTTTTTTATTTCTCGTTATTCATCGAGGTCTCGGAGAGCTTGATTGATTTAATTCTTTGCAACATTCCTTTCGCATGGTAGCGTAGTTGAGACGTGCATTTAGTGCAACCTTGACTGAACGCGCCATTAATAAGTGAAAGTGACTTGCAAGATTTCAAATCACCTGTGCAGCAGCTGTCTCACAGCGGAGCACTGTGAATAGGGCCTCTTTCAAAGCCATCTCACCACCTGACTCTGATAGGCTACATTCTCCAGTGCAGTGCTCAGCTCAATGCCAAATGCGGTTAGTTAGTTCTTTGTGAAATGTTCCTCTCATTCTCTGACGATAGCATTCAGCCTTCTTTTTGGTAATGACATAGGAGGGTGTACAAATCTGTAGAGGAATCTACCATTCATGCCGTGCACCTTCATCGCCTGAGCTTTTCATAGGCAGCATGGCGCCATCTCTCACTGAGGACACCAGGTCATGTCCTCTGATTTTTTCTTGAGGAGATAAATTGATGCGGTAGGCTAATCTCTGTATCAACTCTTTCGTTTAGTGCTAGAATAAGATGGTAAACTATAGCCTAAACACTTTTCTCAACTGTCAAAACTGCAAATCTTGTAACCCGCAAATCAGCCTCTCTCCAAATTTTATTTTGCGAGTTTGAGAACAGACGCAGCGCGAGGGAGAATGACAGGGAGAGCAATTTTGATTGGGCTGTTTGGTATTTAGTGCAGACATAGGCCACCTTTACAGTCGACCTCTATCTCTCATTAAGATATTCATAATGAGCGAGTGAAGGTGAAGAAGGGATGCCCTACCTGTGTAGGCCTACATGTGCAAAGTAGGCCTTCTGCACACACATCCAAAAACACAAATGGAAATTGGCACGTCTGACCAAGTAGGATTTCAGACTCAAAATCATTACATGGTCTACAATTGAGATACTTTTGACAATTTTTGTGTCTGATAGCCAGTGGCCGTACACAAACTCACACAAAGTCAGGTAGGTCTATAGGTTTCATGTCCCAAAAACTCTCTTATGGCACAATTTGCATGTAATTAGAATTTGTGCATGTCGGAAATGTTCCCAATAGGTGAGCATTATTTGCCATTTTTGACCCCTGTATTTGAAAAAACTCCTGGCTAATGGCCCTGCTAGGCAGCTAGTGATTCTTCCCATCAGTACAGAGCAATATTGCCAGCCCTATTACAATGCAGAGAATTGATGCTTTCGTCAGACAGTCTGGGCTCTCATTGCTGGTTTTCAAGTTGTGCAAGGCCTTACCATGTCATAACATGGTGATTAGCCTAGTCCTCTCACTTAAGCATTACAAGAGCCTACTAATGACTTGTCATTGCTGTGGCAGGTCTGGCACTATGGCTTTACCCACTGAGAGCACATACTGTAGTCATAGTAACATCTGGGCCTCAAGTGGTTGTATCTTCAGGACCATTTCCACCTCCAAGGAGCAGGCAGTGTCTCTCCTCCGTCTTCCTCGTCTGCTTATTACTTGTACGTCGGATCCTTCAATAATTTATCAGGACTGGGCAGCTTTTCTCTTTAAAATGCTTTTACGCGCGCACGCACACACACACACACACACACACACATACATATCGGGAACATTTATATGAACACACGCATACACAAAAACATAATATTTATATACACACACAAACACAATAAGTAGCCTAATAAACAACGGCAATAATAATACTAATATTACTACTACTACTACAACTACTACTACTACTACTAATAATAATAATATGTGTATATTTAAAGATGCAACGTTTTTAGGTTAATATATCAGCGTCGTAGTCACTTTGATAGTTAAATAGTTCATTCCGGGGCGAATGAAGGCTATTTCACCGCCGTCAACCCCTTCCTACCGGTTTCACCGCGTTTGCAATGTGAAAAGTCATTGCCCCGCGCCCATAGGGCAAAGCGAAACTGAAACCCAAATGAAGCTGAAATCGCGTTTATTACCTTATCAGTCAACGTAACTCCACAAAAAATTATGCTTTGGTCTGAAGAGTAATCCACATGAATAGGGGCCTGTGTTAAAGGCATCCAATGCAAGTCTACCTCCCGAGCAGCATATGAGTGAGTGTGTGAGTGTCAGTGATGAGACATGCTTCCTCACCTTTGCTCTGTGTGGAGGGGATGATTCACCATGAAACGTGGCTTAGTTGACAACCACAGCAGGGCCCGGTCAGTTAAATTTAGAATGGACACAGGCATGAACATTACAATTCTATGTGGTGACACACATACTATAAGTAGCATATGGTCCCGGGCCGAGGCCGAAATGGGGAATAAACACCACCTGAACTGGGACTGTGTGTGAGGAAGCCATGGGTCATGCAAGGAACACCCTTTCACACTGGAATGGCTGGGAGCTGCAGTTGAACAGAGCCATTTTGGTGTGATTCAATTAATAGCCCTATTGGTTGAGGTCACAGAGTGATGTATGAAGGAGAAAAAAATGAGAACATTTGACAAATCATAGACTAAATAGCAAACCACCGTTAATGTTAACTGAGGGGAGCACAGGACAGTGAAAGTGAAAATTAGTTTTGACGCCCTATTCAGTTAGTGTTAACTGCTGATCTGCTGTTTGCTTGTATCAAATTTACTTGCTCTTTTTTGTCCTGACAGCACTCATTGACCATGAACAACAGGGCTATGGATTGATTCACATCAGATTTCTCCTTTAAGAGTGCAGGATGAAGACAAGGAACTGACTAACAGGATGAGAGAGTCAGCTGCAGGAAAGAAACTTCAGAGGAGAAGAGGGGGAGATGTCAGCATCAGCAGTCACTGTCAGAGTGTCTAACATCATACCTGACTCAGCCAGCTCCACTTCCTGACACTCACTGGGTTTCCATCCAACGTTATTCGCTTTTCATATTCGCATAGAATTAATTTGGCTCACGACTATGCAATTTCCAACAACTGTGTAATGCGAATAAGAAATGAACATTAGGCTAATCAAGTGACGTGTTCCAACCAGCTGTGGAATTAACGTCTATGGACAGAAATGCGCTTAATGCGAATATACGCGAATTTAACTGTTTCCATCGACTTTATTTGCATTTACCTTAGTCGCATCAAAAGTTAAACCACCTCCCTGAAGCAAATCGAATTTATATTCGCATTAAGGGACTGATGCGACTTTGCAGGTGTTTCCATCAAGGATTTCTTATTCGCTTAACTTAAATTCGCATTTACATTGGATGGAAACACGTCTACGTTTAGGAGAGCATCTAGGGACAAGATAAGATAGTCTTACTAAATTACAGAAATAATATGCTATGTATTTGTGTTGTGACAAATGTCATAATGAAATGGAAACAATTTATAATTAGTAAACTTGGATTACTGTATAATGTGTGTTTTTATCCGCACCAGTAGCATAGCAACATCATACACACACACACACACGCACCCACCCACACAAAAACACACGCACACAGGGACCTACACATCAATGATGTTTCCAAATCAGACAAGTCTAATCTCTGAGTGGATGGTATAAGCGTGTCTCTGAGGAGCAGAACAGAGAAGGAGAAAAGACTCCTGGGAAAGTTTATCCCTTTTGAAGTTAAAATTAAGGGAGCTTCTTATGTCTGTTTTCTGCCAAATTTGCCTTTCATAACAGAGAATCCAGCAATACCATTTGACATGTGGAAAACATGGTGTTAGTGTAGTGTAGTCTTGATGCTGCAAAGCCCTTCACTGTGCAGTGACCCCTTGGAACAATATTCCTTGCAATTCCATTGCACTGTAGAACAAAATATTTGTGCACCTTTGCAAACTCTGTTGTCTTCTCTTATAAAACACACACTACCGTGGACAGATGCAAAAGCTTAATCAAAATGTAGTGTCCTTTATACGTTTTTATGTGCTTGCTGTTTTATGTGAAAAATATATTTACTCCAGTCATGTTTTATCTCTTCCGACAAGTAATGTGTCTCTGAAAACATTCTGTTGCAGTGGAAAAGGATTTGGTGAATACCTTTTCTTTAAGCTCTGCAGCCACTGAAATGACTGACAACATCTTGCTGTGGAAGAGTGTTTGTGCTGAGTTACTCCCAACAATTCTCTGAGCAGTTACATCTCAGCATAGACGGCTCCTCTACTTTCTCTGTCCGCTGTGAGCGCTCAGCAAGAGGCCAAAATCTGAAGTAGCCTAATTCAGGAGCAGCTTGAGATCATTATGTGGGGCAAGGGCACAGCATGGCTCTATATCAAAAGACACTTCACTGAGATACTGCCTTCTTTCTTCTTCTGGCCTCTGCCAGATTGTCTTGTGATAAATCCCTCTCCGAATCCACTCTCCTTGGACTCGCTCCCTCCCTCAGAGACTCCGTATTGGCCAGGTTACTGAGAGTCTGCCTGACCCAAGCCCTTTGGCAGCGCACTTTTGTTCCTCTAATCTACTCCTCTTAGATTGGAAAAGGCTCCGGCCATGGAGCTCTAACAGCAGCAGTGTTGAGGCGTTCTGAAGGGGCTTACCTGACAGTGCAGAGGACCTCGAAAGGCTTTGCCACCTCACTACTGCACCTGCATCACCTGTTTGTTTATCTGACACCCTGCTAAGGGTTTACAGTAGGCTCCCGTGGGTGTCTGGTGTTCAGGCAAGAATGCCAACTCATCTCCAACACCGCGTGCTTCCACCACCACTGCTAACAGCATAGCAGCATTCTTTCCCTTAAGAAACCCACAGCTTTTGTCACTTGGACGCCTACGCCAAGAGCACTTCCTCTCATGCCGGGAGAATGTTGGAGTTGATCTGTCATTGCACACACATGGCTGAGAATGGAGAAGTTTAGTGCTGTGATAATCCTCTTTTGGACAAAACTGCTCAGTTCCACTCTAGGCTGTCATTCTCAGGTTCTCTCTTTTTTTGGTGCTACTGCACAGGCAGATTCATACACTCTGCTTTCAGGCACATTGGCTTATCTGCTTCCCAGATGGATTGCTCATTTCCCTGTATTATCCCCTTTGAAACATCCTTATTGGAGTTTTACAGCAGTACACTTGCACAAATAAGTTATCTGCATGTGTCACTGCTAATGCTGCTAATGTGGCAAGTTTTTGAAATATTTCAAGTATTGACTGTTGGAACCCGCCACTTTTTTATTGGGTGCTTAAAACAGTAGCTTCAGATTCATAGCAAAGTGATTGCTTGCTCTTCTGAAGGATGTTTTGAAGGTACACGCGTAGCATTAAAATTGACCCATATCACTGTTTTAGTGGTAAGGATATGAATTTTTTACATTTTTTTACAGTACCTTCATTTACCTTTAGCAGATTTAGTGTTCCTTCACTGGAGGTTTCAGATGCTACGGGCTGCCCTCAGTAATAGATGGACTTGGAGATGAGGGGAGAGTTTTCACTTTAACATAAAGCATCTATTTCATCCACAATTAAGGTGTCATTATGTCAGTATCCTTACTTTATAATTCGTCTGGGTCAAGCAGTGATGCATCGGCTAAGAGATTCAATAATATTTTCACCAGCTTAAAGGAGAAATGCGGTGTAAATCAATCAATAGCCCTGCTGTTCAGGGTCACTGAGTGCTGTCTGTAAGAAAAAGAACCAAAAATTTGATAATAACAAAGACTGAATAGTGAACCAATAGCTAATGTTAATTGGATGGGACATAGTGAAATTAAGCTGAAGGTGAGTCACTGTGCCCCATTCAGTGAGTGTTAGCAGTTGATAGGCTATTTAATATTTTTATTTGCTATGTTTTCATTCTATTTCCTACTTCACTGACAGCACTCAAGGATCTCAAACAACAGGGCTAGGGAATGATCCACACCGAATGTCTTCTTTAAAAAGGAAAAATCTTTTCTCCTAGTAACAGTCTTGCTGTTGGATCCAAGAGGATCCAATGAAGCTGAAGCCTCTCCCTTTGCTCCCTGCCATCAGTGATCGAGAGCAGCTATTTAGTCCATTCCCTGTCTCAGGATACCATTGGTCAAATATAGGGCACAACCCAAAAATCTCTCTTTTCTCTCTCAGGTAGAGCAAGGGGACCATTCCTGTCCAGTCGTTGGCTTAAATAGTTGTAAATAGTAATACTGTCAAGAACTGCTTTTACTTTGGATGACTAAAGTGATGTTGAAGGCTACATGGTTACACCTTAGTATAGGGAACATAAAGTATCCATTGATACACTATTAATATCTCTCTATATTAGTATATTATTAGAGTGCATGAAAATGCACTCTATTGTTATCCTGTTCATCTTCTTCTTCTTCTTCTTCTTCTTATTAGAGTGCATGAAAATGCACTCTATTGTTATCCTGTTCATCTTCTTCTTCTTCTTATTAGAGTGCATGAAAATGCACTCTATTGTTCTTCTGGTCTTCTTATTATTAGAGTGCATGAAAATGCAC
>JASCQY010000388.1:11020418-11039808 GCA_030264315.1 Sardinella tawilis | reverse complement strand
GAAGAAATTATTTGTTTTGAGGTGGGCGAAATATGGATCAGACCAAATGCACCGGAATATTCGGAAACCGCTAATCATGGCATGGACGGAGAGCTGTAATAGTGACATTAATTTTCATATAAATTAAATGCTAATTTTCTCGCGAACCGTTCGTCACAGAAACTAGCCACTAGCACCATTGGAAAGGTGAAATTCTGCAATGTAACGTGATGTGCGATTTGATGCCGTTGTCACAAAAGATCGGATCGAAATCTGACGGAGAAGAACGGGTGCGGCTGTCAGATGAATGGTGCAGCCATTGCTTTTTTTTGTCTCTCTCAGCCAAATTGCCTTCGCGGGCCACATCAAAGACTTTGCCGGGCCGTATCCGGCCCGAGGGCCGGAGGTTCCCCACCCCTGATGTAGTGTCTCACCCAGTATTTTATTGTCAACCAATGTTTCTCAATCCAACTGTAGGGTGTCTTCATGCATCTTCCATCAGAGTTATTAAACTGATCGTATTGATTCATTCAAATTAGGGATGAGACAATTAATCACAATTAAAAAAATTGCAATTAATTAATCGTGAAAGCTTTCTTTAATCACAATGATGCCATTCATAAACTAGAAAAGCACTCAGAGAGCACAGACCTCCGCCAAGGCAATATGGGTCACTGACCCAATAGAAATTCCAGACAGTGTTACAGATCACCATTAAAATTTATCATATTTTCTTTGTCCTAATACCCACGTTGTCCGAAAATTTAATCCAAATTAGTGCAGTACTTTTTTATATCACTTTTATATTCAGCAGTAGATAACAAGCATAAAAAACGACATTATTCCTTTGATCTTTACAACTGTTTGGTCAAGTTTATTAAGGCCTAACAATTGCACTAATTGCAATTATTTCTCAGACAATAATTGCACCATCAAAATATGTAATCATCACATCCCTAGTTCAAATCAAATATGTAGTCATCACATCCCTAGTTCAAATCAAATATGCAATCATCACATCCCTAGTTCAAATCAAATATGTAGTCATCACATCCCTAGTTCAAATCAAATATGTAGTCATCACATCCCTAGTTCAAATCAAGTGTGTCCAGCTGATAAACTGGCACAAATGTGTCAGTGATGAAAACAGCACTAGGACAAAAGGGGAACAAACAATGTGTTGTGTCATTGGGCTTGTGTACACATGGGCAATGTGTGACTGTGTGTGTGTGTGTGTGTGTGTGTGTGTGTGCGCGCCTGTGTGTGTGTGTGTGTGTGCGCTTGTGTGTGTGTGTGCGCCTGTGTGTGTGTGTGTGTGCGCCTGTGTGTGTGTGTGTGTCTGTGTGTGTGTGTGTGTGTGTGCGCGCGCCTGCGTGTGTGTGTGTGTGTGTGTGTGTGTGTGCGCCTGTGTGTGTGTGTGTGTGTGTGTGTGTGTTAGTACAGTATGTGCACGTACACTTGTGCTCCTCACCCTCTGACCATATTAGAAATTAGATCGACTACAACAAAATCAACTTCCACACTTAGCTTTACACAACAGTAGCAATGGTGACGAACTATGTGGTGAGTTGATTTGCAATGAATTTCCAGGTTTTCATGAAATTACGATGAAAATAGCCCAGGGTCATGTGTTCGCGTTAGTGTGTGTGTGTTTGTGTAAACTAGATTACATTATATTTCTTAAATATGAGTCAGTTCTTAAGCCTTATGCTACGTCATTGTGGCTTTCCTAAGAATAGAAAATGGCCATCTTTGACGGTAAGTGAAAATTTCCACACAGCACATAGCTCATCACTCAGTCAGCATCACCAGTCTGGCGACAGGCTTGCTGTAGCTTGGATTGTTGATTGTTATGCATGCTTGTTTTTACTTTTTACCGCTTACTGCTGCTTGTTTTTTTATGGTTGCTAACATGACTGTACCATTTTTGATTTCTACCCTTCTTATGTATGAGTATCATTTTACCTCCATCTTCCTTTTTTTACATCAGCACCCTTATTAGTAATTCCTTTCTTTTCTCTGTGATGTACTTTGTGCTTGAAAAGTGCTACTGTATTTAAATACACATTTCCTATAGAAGATAAATTACACTACTGTATGACAACGTCTTTTTACAATACCATTAGCTTTACTGTTACATCTATCAGGAAGTAATGTGACTGGCTGAGCTTCGTGATGACATCATCACTTGTTGTTTCGGACAATTTCATGAATATACAGACCCCGGATGGTGATGGTGAACAAAAGTACCTCTGACTGAAATGGGAATAACACTACCGTATCATAACAAACATCTGAGAAATTTACTGGCTGCATTTCGGTGCCCTGACCTCTCCGTTACATGGAGACGGGCGATTCCAATAACTCTGTCCAGTAAGTAACATTATTTCGTCCCTAAAATAAGTTTGAAATCGTGAAAACGGCACTATTCCTTCAATGTGACGATAAGTTCTATTCACTCTAGGGAGGTGGCTTAACTTTTGATGCAACTAAGGCAAATGTGATTACAGTAAAGTCGATGGAAACAGTTAAACATACATCACTTGATTAGCCTAATGTCTTATTTGCATTACACAGTTGATGGAAACACATGCAGAGTTGCGAGCCGAATTAATGTTATACGAATAAGAAATGCGAATAACATTGGATGGAAACCCAGACAATGAGTGTGTGTGTGTGACTGTGTGTATCCTCAGTCTATATACTAAGAGCGCACACATGAATGTGTGTGTGTGTGTGTGTGTGTGTGTGTGTGTATGAGTGTGTGTGTACTGTATGTTCAGTTTATGTACCAAGAGCGCAAACCTTCACTAAGGAGATATGAGTCATTGACCCAATACAAATTCCAGACATTGTGACAGATCACCACCAAAATTGAATCAACTGCTCTTTGTCCCAATACCAACGTATGAGCAAAATGAAGAGGTGTGGTCTGGTGCCAAGATCACTTGTTGCTCTTGTAAAGATGCAGATACAGTAAATGATTGTTGCTATTGTAAGGACGCAGATCAATTGACCAGGGAAAAACCATGGTTGTAAGTCAGTTGCGTATTACTGAATGTTTCTAAGTATATAATGCTTGGGGAAATGGAAGGGACTGCACAATGTGAGCACACCTCACAATTATGACACAACATGAGTTAGGCATATACAAATAGGCTTCTGCCCAGAATTATGCAAAACTATGCTGCTGTGTACACATGGAAGAATAGCTGCATTATTATAATAACATTACATGAACAAATTATCTTTATAGGGCCAGAATATCTGGTATTTGACACAGCCTCCCTTTGACCAAAATTTCCAAATTTCCTTTTTTTTGCTGAAATATAATTTTTTTTAGGGATATCTAAAAAGGACAAAAAGGACAAAAAGGAGTTCAATTCTTGGACTTCATGCTCCAGAGCAGGCCTGACTGATTGGGAAAATAGGGCTCACAGATTCCTCTGGATTCCTCTAAGCTGTTTCTGATATGTCTGTTCTACTTTTTTGACTTGACACTTTTCTTTGTTGGAAAACGTCATGGGTTCAAGGAAAGATAGACATGTACTGTGTAGATGAATAATTCCTAAGGATCTGTGTGAAGTTGACTGGCTGTCTCTTAGATGTTGATGATCATCTCTTACCCAGGGCCGTCGCAACAGGGCGAGCAAAACAGGCAATTACCTGGGGCCGAAGGGGGCGCCCTGAGAACGACTAATTAGGTATCAATCTACAGCAGCGACAACTGTGAGCACCCCTTTACATGCTATGCTCAGTCATATGTGGGAAACCCCCCTAAAGAGGTCCCACTCACTTTTGGCTTGCTGCCAAAAAGAGGCGATAGAGTGATTTCTAACTGGTAACTTTGAATGGAGCTCACCCATGCTTCAGGGAAGTAGGCAAGACAAGACAAGGATGGAAAGTAAAAAGAAAAGGTAACTGTCAGTTTGACTAAATAAATAATGCCAAGGGTTTAGCCTAATATTTAGCAGGCTAGCAGTCCCTGTTTGCTTGGGGGCCCCCAAATACCTTGAAGTGGCCCTGCTCTTACCTCCTTTGGCATCAAAGGATAAACTGCCGTTAGAGTACCCTACTGAAAATATCAAAGCAGAATGTCTGAGCTGCTTGCCTCCATCACCACAGTGATAAAAACATTGGCATATAATGGACTGCATTGCAACAGTAACCGTTTCACTGACAGAGCCACATGCTCAGTGTGTTCATGTATGGTCTTGCCCATGCCCTGAATACAATGCTTGATTTGGCTTGTGCTTTCAAGCCTTGGCCCCAAGTGGCTTTTACTGAGAATCTTCATCACGTTGTGTAACACCTATTTAAATGCGTTTGGACCTGTCCAATAGATCCATGATGTCACTTGCCTCCATGTTAAATGTCAGACATCCTAACCTGAAGAAACTCATTTCAGGGAGATCACCCCCAAAGCCTCGGCAGAAAAACAACAACAAAAAAAATCTATTATGTTATATTTAAAAAAACAAACAAAAAAACAACAACAAAAAAAAACGACTCTCGTACAGTTTACATCAATGCATTCACCAATACATGTGGTTTTGTTTACAAAGCCAATAAACCAGCATAAATCATTTTTTATGATTTATGTTGACAGACAATCTATTTCCTAAGGCAGTCAGTTAGTCAACTACAGTACTGTACATTTCACTCAGCGAGGCATCTTGACATAGGTAATCCTAAGGGGAGAGAAAGCTTCATTTAACCTGACCTGAATTATTTAAACCACCGTCTAAAATGGAATAAAATCTTGCCCAAAGCTTAAGGAGAAAAAGCCACCCAAATAGCCTACTTTTCGTCATAACCCTAAATACACATAAATGGGATGTTTGCGTATATCCCCAAGGGTGTGGCTCTGTCTAAATTCTTGGGCATTGATGCCAATAAAGGAATACTTCAGTTTTCTGGTTGTTTAGGATAAGATTGTAGCCCCTAGTGACCACTTGGTCTTTGCAAAAGAATGTTTAAGGCAGTCTGGCTTTAGTGGCTGTTCACTTCAATCTGAGATTGAGCTTTGCCTGGACGCCTTGATGAAGGCCTTGCCATGGCCGAAACATGTTGGCAATTTTAACATGAACTTTTTTGAAGAATGCCTCGGACAATTTATCTTTAACCTGCCTCCATTGTGTCAGAAGTAAGAGTCTGTTTTTCATTTAGTATCAGCCAATGAAAGTCAGGCAAATTAAATGAAGTACAAAAAGGCATGGTGGCCATACTTACTGTATCTGCAGAGTGGAATCAAATCATTTGTGGATCAGGATGGTTATTCATGTTATGTTTAAGATAAGGTGTTTTGGGGAAGATTGTACAAATGAGCCTTGATAACAACCCACCACAACAACCCAAAATTCTCAGAACAGAAACATTCATCAGAATTTCCATCTTCATCATTGTATGTCAGAAACAACCAGAGTATGAGGTTTTACTTGTAAAAAATGGATTCCTTTAAATAAATGTCAGCTGGGTCTCCAATGAAGAGCAAGTTTTCTGCTGACAGTCCCCCAGGAATTCTGAGGTTTTGTGTTTTGCTGGGAAATCACGATAGTTTAGCTAGATTGACTCATTATATGATCAGCAAAGCAATTGAGAACATCACTGCCATATGGGCTCCAACAGTTCCTGTTCCTGTTCCACCAAGCTGTCTGTAACCTCTCTATTCACATCTCTGTGCTCTATGCATGGTCATACTGTATCTACCACTGAGGATACCCAGGTCATGTCCTCTGTATTTCTTTTTTAGTTGATGAGAAGTATAATCCCTATGTCAAATACCGTCTTTCAGACATATCTAAACTGTCAGAGCAAGAATGTTAGACAACGATTGGAGAGTAGGCGCTTGTCTAGCGTACTTCTCAAAACAACAACATCCACAGCCATATGTTGGCAGAAAAAAATCATGGAGCTATTGATAGAATTCAAACGTACGATACATGTTTTACGCACCGCTTGCATTCTTCAATACTGACAAACTCAGTGAGAAACACATTTGTCGTGCTAAAGCAAAGATACAATGCCTCTTCTGCTACAATCTGATGGAAAATTCTACAAAGATAATCGAATCATGTCTTGACTTCAATAGTCTACTCAAAGCTGCAGATCATGTCTCTGCAAAATAGCCTACTTTTGCGAGTGGAGCCACCACAGAGCACCAGAGGCAGAATGAAGAGGAGATCAACTGATTGGCTGTTTTGTATTTTGTGCGGACTTTACAGCTGACAGCTATCTCTCCTCCATTAGGCCATTAATCAGTTATAACCAAACGTTTCTTACAGCTCAAGCACTCTTGAAAAGTAATGGTATTTCACCTGGTATGATCACAGCACAGTGTAGCCTATGTAATTTTCACTGCCTAGGGCTGGTTTAATGATAACTAGGATAATTTTTACAGTTCCTTCTACTACTCAAAGCTAGTATAATTGTTACATGCAAAGATGTTTAAAACATCGTTTGGAGGATTTTTTTTATATAAGCCTATAATGCAGAAAATGCAACATTCTGGCCATGAATAAAACTGTAGGCTATTGCACTATTGCGTACACTCCACACAAAAATGCAGCATATTAAGATATCATTGTAGGCTTTGTCCCGTTTGAGTATTCTACAGCAAATCTATTGAAATTCAATTTCAATTTTTCAAGTTTATTTATATTAATTAAGCCTATGATGATTTTTTAGGTGATGATGATGAATTGAATGTCCTAACATAGCAGCTACAATGGATCAGTTAGTCCCTTTTTGCCATTGCAAAATACACACATGGAAACGGGCAGCAGCCAAATAGATTTCACAGGATCTACAATTGAGTTTCCATCCAACTTGTATGCACTTTTAAGTTAGGCGAATAAGAAATCCTTGATGGAAACACCTGCAAAGTCGCATCAGTCGCTTAATGCGACTATAAATTCAATTTGCTCCAGGGAGGTGGTTTAACTTTTGATGTGAATAAGGCAAATGTGATTAAAGTCGATGGAAACAGTTAAATTCGTGAATGTTCGCATTAATCGCATTTCTGTCCATAGATGTTGATTCCACAACTGGTCGGAACACGTCACTTGATTAGCCTAACATTCATTTCTTATTCGCATTACACAGTTGATGGAAACACATGCAGAGATAGTTGCGAGCCGTATTAATGTTATTCGAATATTATATGTAAAGAAAAAATGATATGTATGTATGATATGTAAAGAAAAAAAAATGCGAATAACATTGGATGGAAACCCATCCAGTGACTTGAGTGAAAATCAACACTTTTGTGTCTGGTAGCTAGTGGCCAGATACACACTCACACATACAGTTAGGGGGTTATAGGTTTCAGACACCCCATAAACACTCCCATGGCACAATTTGCACATCATGATTTTTGCATGTCAGAAGTTTTCCAAATGGAAGAGCATGGTCGCCATTTTTGACCTCGGTATTTGAAAAATCCTGGCTATGGTCCTGGTTCTATGCTGAGAAAGTGAAGTTGTGGCAAACTTAGTACAGTTGTGGTTGTCATATACAAGTGGCAACTTACCCAGACTCCTCCTTCCAATTCTCCTTGTCTTTGCTTTGGTGTGATTTGTTTAGAACCTTTTCAAGTTCCTGCAAGGGAAAGACACAAATATTTATTATGTGGTGCCCCAGGACGCTTCAGAGAGTCTCACTGAATCATATACATGTATTCTGTACTGTATGATCACACACACATTGAATGCGGCACATCCAACCACAGAGGCGGTCAAGTGATGCTACTGCGACATCCTCACAGTGCCACAGACACATAATGAGCGACATTTTAGCAAGCCATACAGTAGGCGCGCACAAGATGCCTAGTCACTGGGGGGCCTAAGTAATAACACTGGCTTCACCACATTCAACCCAAGCATATAACATCCAATGAACGATGATGCAGCGAGCCGCAGGCACGTACACTAGCTCATACACTAGGCCCTCTTCAATGCACCAGGCACAGAGCAAGCAGCGCGCACACGGCCACAACATCACAGGACAGATGAGGTGTCCTCGCCAGCTTGGGATCAGAACTCGTGGCAGTAGACTCGACAGAGCAGGCGACCGGTGTCCTTGTGACATCCAAGCTGTAAACGTGGGCAAAAGTGTTTCCACTTGCCCAGCTGGCAGACTGACATCCAGACGCACAGAGACAGCCCATGATGCAGAAACGCATCTCCTAGAGTGGGCTCTTGGCCCTTCCAGCGAATGCACCATGGCCGCATTACATGCCAAGGCCAAAGGCCAATAGCCTTGACAAGTCAGTACGCCAAACGTTGTTTCAACAAAGCCCTCTCACAGGCCTGTGTAGCAAAACACATGAAAAGGGCAAGTGTGCTCTGAATATGCATGCAATGTCCTGACAGGGTAGACTGCCTGCAGCCCTGGCTCCAATTGGAGGGCAGGAGAGGCTAAGGCGGGCAGATCGATGTCCTGTGATCTGAATCTAAAACCTGGCTTGAATGGTGTGTTTGACAGTTCCCTAAGTACTGTTCCGATTATTGCACATTGCTTTGCACTACAGTAATTATCCAAAATGACTTACAGAACAGAACGAAGTTCAAAGTTCCATGACAAACATAAGTAGACAAAACAAATGCAGACCACATCCATAAAAAAGACCAGCAAAGACTCTTCCACCCCCGTCAGCTCAAGAAATTCAGAGCAAGGCCTCATCTCCTGCACCATTTTTACAAAATAGTTTGGTTCAGTAGCCTTGATTCACTCTCCCAGAAGAAACTACAGAGCAAGCCACCGTCTTTCCATACTTAAAGGCATACGCCACCTTATTTCAGGAAATTGCTTGCATATTCTAGGCATATTGTCTGTCTGCATGTCTAGCTGTTGTGTCTAATGTTAATGTTTTGGGATGACTGATGTTGGAACCTGCACAAAGAGATGCTGTACTGAGGAAAAAATCCCATTCACTCAAGTGTTTGGCCTTATGAATGCTTTTCTTGAATGAATGGGCAAATATTTCCTCGTAATAAGTAGCCTGGTCTTAGAGGCAGAACAAAACTATTTTGTTTATACCGGGCCAGAGTGTTGCACAGCCAGGTGCACAGGCATGGCCTGAACAACTTCTGGTAAGGAAAGCAAACACTTTTTTCCGGGGATGTGGGCGAGTGTGGGGGGATGGAGACACTGACATAAAGACTCACAGATTTAACTACACATTCACGTTAAGTTTTTTAAATGTTTTTTTTTTGCGATAAAAATGCCTGATTTTGTGGCGGTGTTTTCTAAATATTTGTGAGGAATTTGCGCTATTTTTTACTGGAAACACCATCTAAGCTCCACATTTAGGTCCCTCCAGGATTTCGCAATTTTGGAAGGGTTTTTTGTGATCAAAATGCTACTTTTTCACTTTAAACCATCTGTTCTACTAGGTCTATGCAACCCTGGGAACAAGCAGACAGATGCTGGATGAAAAGCCTTTGCATTTGCATGCACACCAACAAGTCATGTAACGTTATTTGGTCTGCGCTGTGCGCCGCCCTTCTAGGAGTGTTATTCCTTCTCCCTAGTGGGCCTACAGACATCTGCTTAAGGGTTATAATGGCAGCAGCTTGTCCCTGCACCCTTTCAAGAAGAGCAGTGCACCGCCTTGTTAAGAACCGTCACTTTAATAGGAGTGAGCCAGACGTGGACTAAGTTTGACATAAAAAAGACAACATGATCATGAATGAGAGAAGCTGCCACCAGCAGAACAGGTAAATTAGTTGAAATTACAACATCAAGATTTTTTATGGGTCATATTTTGTTAAATATTTGCGGCAAATACAAAAATATGCGTGGTCGCAAACTTTTGCGATAAAGCCTTGATTACGCAGGAATTCATGCAATCGCAAAATCGGAAAAAAATGGAGGGACTGATTAGTCTGTATTAGCTGTTCAGTTTCCTCATACTACCTAGCACCTCCGGCAACACCAAAGGTACAATACCATGCACTACTGCGACAAATTACAATACACTAGAGGTCTCCCTTGCTCAGTGCTAATAACAGAACATCACCATACTGTCCTTGCGGTATTTTTGCAGACGGGAGCGGGACTTGATGGTATAGATGCGGGCGGGAGCGCGATATATTTTCATTGCTGAAAATTCAGTTCCACGCAGACCTCTAGGTCACACTGTCAGCTGCCATATGGCAGGTGACGGGTGCCATACCATGCCCTTTGTCTAGGAATTGGGTAGTGGTGGTCGCCGCAAGGCCCAGGAAGGAAGTAGGAAGAAGGCTGGCCGTGCCCCTCTGTGTAGCAGGGAAGCCAGGTGAGCCAGCTAGCTGGCCTGTAGCCTCTTGGCCAACTTGGCCTGCTGACCACTGGTCAGCTGCTTGTCCTGGGCTCCGGTGCATAGCGTGGCACAAAAAAATACCAATGCTGCAATGCTATCATTCATTTTCTAACTCTAGGATGATACACCATTCCTTACTGCCCTCCGATGGGACCAAGCAGCCCTCTGGACAACTCCTTACTATCAATCTATCGCTTCGCTTCAAAGGAGGAAAACTAGTTGAATAAAAACAATTCCAATTCTACAATGATTTATTAAAGGAGAACGCCAGCGCATCCCCACCTACATTCCAGTGGAAGCAGTGGTCGAGTACATCGAGCTGACAAAAAATGAGCCGATACAATGCTACCTGAACGGAGTTATGACGGTTTTAGCGAGGCAGCAAAATAGCGTAACAATGGGCCGTGTAGCCTGTAACAATAATGGGCAGCATAGCCTGTAACAATATCAATAAATCAATGAATCGTACGATAATTTTCAATAAGTTTTCCGGCAGCGATAATTTTATAATTAAATTATAATTAATTTTTTATTTATTTCCTCATCTCTCTTTCTCTTTACCCCTCTCTCTCTACTAAAGACACCGAATGTCAAAAGACTTCTGTCGCTCTCTACTGACTCCTCGTTTCCTTAGCGTAATGCCGCTTGAACAAAAGTGTGCTACTGCTGGATGTCAGAATCGGAAGTTCCTGTGTTAAATGTTCTTCAGAAAGTAAAGTTTATTGATCTTTGAAAGGGTATGTTTGCATTTTTATTCTATTGTCATTATTTAGTTGAAATTTGTCACAAAATGTCAATATTATCGTTCATCGCAATAATTTGTTCAATAATTGTTCAATTAATCGTCCAGCAAAATCTGTTAGCGTTACAGGCCTATTCATAACTCCGTTCAGGTAGCATCGTTTCGGCTAATTTTTTGTCAGCTCGTTGTACTCGACCACTGCTTCCATTGGAATGTAGGTTGGGACGTGCCGCCGTTCTCCTTTAAAGTGTCCTTTTAGCCTGCAATTCTTGTTTGTAAAAGAACAGATAGACAAACAGCATCGTCTGAACAGGGTTCTTTTCTTTCGGAAAGGGTTGCAAATGGTGGTGTAGTGCTTCATCAAATTGGTATTACATGTAACTCAAGACACTAGTATATCAATTTGTGAGAGTGGTGACATGTCTGATTTTGGTTACTGCAGACTTCACTTGTAAGTCTAGCTTCATGCAGTGGGAAACCACGATAGTAACCACAAAAACACTGTCAGATGAGAACAAGATCTTTCATTGGGTCTTTATGTGGTGTTTTATGGGTCTTTACAAATGTACCCCTGCACAGCCACCCACTTGCCCACCCGCCAGCACATATGTGCACAAATAAACCCTCACATAGTTCTACTGCATACTTCCAATGATGGATGGATGGATGTTAATTGAGTTGCCTTGGTTATTGGTGGCAAGGAAGTTCAGGCTGTAGGCTTAGTGGTTAAAAAACTGATTCAAACTGAATTTACTATCTTGCCTGCAAGAACTTGCATGCCAGTCTAAATCATTTGCAGCTGTGAAGCTTTGTCCATTCATTCAGAATACAGTGCTTTTGTGCAGTCATGTCAATTTGCCAAGATCTTCCTCGTTCAGCAATGCTTTCATAGACCTTGCTTTGCACTCAGGGGTACCATCATGCCGAACCAAACCAAACCATTTTTAATTGTTCCAAAAAAGATGGAAGCATGTAATTATCCAAAATGACTTACAGAACAGAACAAAAAGTTAAAAGTTCCATGACAACTTCAAAACACCTTTGAGAAAAAACAACAGAAATGGCATAAGTCTTCGAGAGTGAAATTGCAGAAAACCACATAGTGTGTTTGGCCTCATGAATGCTTTCCTTGGATGAATGGGCAAATATTTCCTCTAGCCCAAAAAAATCCTCTGAAAACCTCCCTGGAGTATGGCAGCTATTCCATCTCTAAAGTGAAGAACAAGTCCAATTCATATCCCTGATTAACTCTCTGAACTCTAGGTTATTTGAGGGCATTATCTGGCCTTGTGCATGTGTGATGTCTGTGACAAGAGCTGTGTGAAAACAGAGAAAAGTGGGAGCGCATATGGGGGCTGTTGGATTCCCTGGATTAAAGGAAAAGTTTTTTTACACTTAAAGCCTTTTTTTCAGATTGTTTCTAATGAAATAAAATAGTTAGCATATGAATTTTGACACATGATGCTGTTGTGAGAATTTTCGTTTTTTGCTATAGGCTTTAGAATGGAGTAGGCCTATAGGTGCACTGGAACAATCGCTCCTAAAAACGCATTAAACATTCATTTGTAAAGATGTGAAACTCATCAAATGGTTAGTAATGTTCACTGAAGCACTGACACAACAACCATCACGAACTGTGACTTCCTTCATTACTTTTAGTGCTTCTAAACTCTTACACAGATGGATATGAGTGTGAAAATAGGTCCACAGTTCAGAATAAATGTTCAAAAACATGTTGGAAACCATGTAGTTTGCATGTGTCAAAATGTCAACCTTAATTGTATTTCATCACAAACAATCTGAAAACAAGGCTTTGTGTAAAATAGCGAACTTTTCCTTTAATGCTCATGGATTAAGAATGGGAAATCCATGGGTTCCTGTGGAGCTATCCCAACACTTTTGTCCCAATGCTAAACTCATGTGCTACAGCAGCAGCTACTGCAGGGTGAGGAAAACTAATAGCTCCTTGTCTCCACCACTGATCTCCAACCTCAGAGGCCATCATGCAAGCATAGCATAGTATAGCTTAGCATACGTGATCAGACAAGCTTTACTATCGTCATGTAGATGTGTGCTTCATGCAGACACATCTGGCCCACTGTTTGCTTTCAGCTCAGGTTTCACGTTTCTTTGAACTCAAACTGTTTACACTGAAAAAAACCAAGCAGAGTGTTTGATGTCTTAGAGATTGGCCTACTAGGGCTTTCTCAATGCCAGGTTACGTGTAGTTTCCTGAAGCACGCACATCTCTGTCTAAATAAACTGGCTACTGCTGGACCAGAGGACTAAGGAAGTGAATGAAAATCTGATATTTCATTTCATGCTTCCAAAAAAAGTTGTATTAATTATTACGTTACGGGCATGATCCTGATGAAATGGTGTCATGGACTTGACTTTTATGCATCCTCTCAATGTCAAAACATTCCCAGAAAACCACCCAGAATTTGGCAAAAGAATATCCATTAGAATATTAGTCTAGAATACAGTACATAGGAAATCAGTATCTGGGGTGCTGACAACATCTCAGATTAAATAAATAACGCTTAATAAAATGACACATACACAAATGTGCACCTCAACGTCATTTTGCAGTAATTTTGATTCTAATTAAGTGTTGGGACATCTTAGGTTACAATCTTAGTTGTGTATTTAATATATCTAAAACAGTTTGAGCTCAGGTATTCTTAGTTTGCGGGACAAAAGAGAACAAACGATTTCTAACATTTGGGGTGGCAACTTCACTCACTAGCTAAGCAGTAGTCCCCTGTGAGTGTGTGTGTGTGTGTGTGTGTGTGTGTGTGTGTTTGTAGGCGCGCTTGGATGTGTATGGTTACTTTTATGCAGGACACAAAAGAGGCGCTCTGTTGTACATCTCCCTCTGACAAGACAGCTTCCTCTTCCTGGTTTGGGTCAATGAAGTCGTAAGGGTCCTGATCAGCTGTTGGGTGAAACACACACACACACACACACACACACACACACACACACACACACACACACACACACAAACCAGAGATTTAGTGATTTCTAAGATTACTCCGTTTCTCTCACAAAAAAAATTGAATTCTCTCTCATCACTCAGGTGTTGTCTACCCCCCACACTCACACACACACACACACACACACACAAAAACACACCTTTGCCACAGTCCAGCTTGGCCAGTAGGGAGTGTGTATCTGCCCTGCCGTGCTCCCTGGTCGTCTCGGACACCTGCGAGTGCAGACTGACAGTGTCGTCGTCCGAGGGCTGTCACGCGCACACACACACACACATGTGCAGCACACACGCACACACACACACACACACACACACACCGAGGAACAAGGGAAAAGGCGGGGAGAGAAACAAGGAAAAAGGGGGTGGGGTGGACCAGAGAGAAAGAGAAAGAGAGAGAGGGGGAGAGAGAGAGAGAGAGAGAGAGAGAGAGAGGGGAGAGAAGTATAAGCAAACGCTACCCAGGGTTAAGCTGGAGGGACAATGCCAGTGCCAGTGCCTGCTGCCGTGGCGTGGCGTGCCATGGCGTGGCGTGGCGTGGCGAGGCGAGAAAGGGAGTGCGAGGATGTCGGCGTGCTGCTGATGACTGGTGTGTTACTGTGAGTGCATGGTGCAGTGGAGAGGAGAGGAGTGGTGTGGGGGGGCAGGAGAGGAGGACAGATGGAGGGAGGAGGAGGAAGAGTGGAAATGGACAGAGTCAAACAGACTGTGTGACACAGGACTCTTTAACATGTAATGTCTCTGGGTGTTTGCTATTGCGTTGCAGGTGGCATGTTGAAACACGTAGTACATCGCTGTGGAACTACTAATGCTGTTGGTTCTCGAGAATCCAATTCATTATGTGTCACCCCAGTGTTTACAGTGTTTAAAGGAGTTCTCCGGAGTGAATCAAATCGAAGCCCTGCTGTCTGAGGCTGCCGAGGGCTGTCCATAGGTATCGGAGCGACAGCAGTTGGTACAATATAGACCGAATTCGCGAACTGGCCGCCACTGCTAACAGATTAGGGCATATAAAAACGAAACAGACATGCCCTAATCAGTTAGCAGTAACGGCCAGATACTGTACCTATCGACAGCACTTGCCAGATCAACATGTCAACACTTATCCGACTTCCTCAAAGTGTCTGACAGGCGGGCCCTGGACCTGGCGTATGCACACTGTAGACCCTAACAGCTCAATGAACACAAAATATTTGTGGAAACTGATTAGCACCAAAATTTAATTTTGTCCTGAAGTTTTAAACTTTTTAAATATTTCAAGTTTTTGAAAAAAGTGTAGTTATACATACTCAATAAGTCTGAGCAAATGATTGTTAGATTTGAGCAATGTCAGTTACTAAATGTTTTAGTTGATGGCTTAACAAATTTATGTTAGTGAGGTCCTGGACCAAAACCATTACAATATTTTTCTAGAACGGGGTATTTTATTGACATCATCAAAGGACACTTACACAATAACAATTTGGCAGTCACGTCCAAACTGTTATGTGAGTGTCACTCAATGTCATCTAGTCAAAATGACATCTAGTCAACAATTGAAAATATTAATAATTACGAGGGATGGGTCAAGGAGACATTTGATGTTTTTCAGAAGTCTTCACCCTGACGGTTTCTTTGATCATCTGTTATCACTTGGCAAAACTGCAAAATGATACTATAAAAAATACTATAATGCAAAATTGTCATCACAATAGTGCATTTAACCGTCCCTCTACCAACCAAATAGGGGTTAGCATTGTAATTTATTATATTTTTCAACTATTTATTTCAGCAAAGCATGGGATACGACATCAACTACTCTGAAATGCATAAATGAAACCTGATTGAACTTAAATGTTTCGTGTTGATTCAGAATTAGCAGTCACTCACCTATGGTGAGAATTCAGCTGAGTAATAGTGGTGGTTTTAACTCAGCAATGGGGCATATAACCTTACTAAGTTGATATATACATGCAATGAATACTGTACTGTAAAAAACATGAGAAACTGTCTAAAAGTTAAAAAAGTCTAAAAGTTGCATTTTAATGGGTTCAGTGTATTGCAAAGGATCATGGGAATGCAGGAAAACTCAAATCTTTTGAGGTAACAATACAATTAACAAAAAAATTGTGCTCAAATTTATAAGCTGAAACATTGAAATTTTGTTGGTAATGAGTTTCCACTAAAATATTATGTTCACCAAACGTGTTGGGGTTTATAGTGCATAGTCACATAGTCACATTGTGACATAGTGAGTGTAAGTGCGAGGTGCCAAAAAAAAAAAAAAAAATTCCTCCATGAGTCCTGATTGGAAGAGAGTGCTTCAGCAGGTGTTTGTGTACAGGTGTACCTCTGTGGTGGAGAGCCGTGTTTGTGTACGGGTGTACCTCTGTGGTGGAGAGCCGTGTTTGTGTACGGGTGTACCTCTGTGGTGGAGAGCCGTGTTTGTGTACGGGTGTACCTCTGTGGTAGAGAGCCGTGTTTGTGCACGGGTGTACCTCTGTGGTAGAGAGCCGTTTGTCTCCGTTGTCGCTGCCGATTCCTGAGTCCGGGCCATGGTTCTTACTGGGGTAAAAATCCTCCATGCTGCACACATGTAGGACACATACAGAGTCAGAAATCCATTTTCTATCCACATGATGTCATGCATTGAATGTCATAAGAGTCCCCAAGGAGTAGTAGTGGATAAAATAGATATCGGTAGTCTATCTGTTAGACACAAACATGTGTGTCTGATCATATCGTAGCCCAAGATAGCAAGACCCTGGCTGTTCATTGGCGTTTTGCTCTTCAGCTCTCTGGTGGTCCGCTGATGGCCTGCCACTACATGGCATTTTACTGTGCTGCTGGGCAATCTGGGACACACCGTGTGCCGTTACTCATTGGGTAGAGCAAAACGGCCCACTGATAGACCGCCTGGGAACCAGTGAGCAAAAACGGCAGCCAGCTAGCCTTCTGCTATCTGGAATTCTGACATACCACACTGACGTTTCATGGGAGAATTTCAGGAAGATCATAAATGGGGTGCAGTTTATTTCAAAGTGATTACAAGGGTCAGGTTTCCCTCCCAGAACCCAAAAGCCAAGTGAGGCATTCCAAGATAAATATCTTTTGAGGTCAAATCTGCTATACTTTGTGACTTTAAACATTACCATGGGCTGTGGTAACCTCTCGGCGATATGTGGAGCCTACAGTACCTGTCTGTTAAAGGTGGAGGTAGGCATCGTTTCCCAAGGGAAGGCAAGTCGAGGGAGTCTGGCTTCTTGTCCATGCGACAGGCCTGGATGTTCAGATACTTAAAAATGTGAACCTTGCCCTTCAGACAGATCTGCAAGGACAAGAAGAGCAATAGGAAGTCAATAGGATACCCTGCAGCTACAGAAATGTGTTCTGTATACTAACTCGCCCTAGTGGCCAAAGCTTTTGTCACAATTGCCTTGTGAGCCCCACTGACTCTGAGAGCTCATGTTATTTGTCCTGGTACAGTATGTGTCCAAACCAGGGCTTTCAGCACTACCAAAATAAAGCTTTGCTAATTGAACATATGGCATATGGTGAAATTCTGTAAATAATCCGTAGCTGCCAGCCTCCCTGTCCAGTCACACTTAATGACCCATGATGGTATTTTCTTTCAGTCATGCATTTCTGATATAAAACATCCAGCCACTGAGCACAGCATTACATTTCTTTACAAAATGCTGTACATTTCCAGAGAATACAGTTCAAACCATAACCTCGAGAGTCGCCTGGACGTACCCTAGCGGCAGCTTAGCAGTTAGCTGCTACTGCGTGCAGAGACAGTTTGAAAGACAACCACAACCGCGACATGAAAGCAATATTCTGGAGTCCTTCTACCCATAGGACCACAGAGAGTTGTTAGTGGGAAAAACAAAGTTCCTCTCTTAATTAATTAATCTGAAAATATTTAGTGGTAATGATTGTTAAAATGCTTAGGGAAGGTGCTTCAAAGGTGCGTCAGACCTCCTTTAGCCTAGTGTACACTGGTGAACGGAGGCATGAAAATCCCCACATTCCATTGCACTATGAATCAATAACCAATCAACTTGGTGCAGATAAAAAACACCTGCCTTCCACCTGAATTCCAAATCTCTTGCAATCGTGTTAGCTGCGTAGTTTGCTCTGTATTGACCTCGGTGACTTTGAACAACAGGGCTATGGGTTTATGTAGTCCAGAATATTGCTTTTGATTTAAGAGATATTTAATATTTATTTACTAAAATAAAATATCTTACATACAGCCACTGCCCTCTGTTAAAAAGTGAATTACAATGGCATTACATATCTAGTGATACAGATGAGATTGTCTCGTTCTAGACCGCACTCTTCTGCGGGACAATTCACTGCTGCAAGCAGTCCTCTAGATGGAGCCAGTGAGCTATGTTTGCCACAGGGATGACAAAGCCATGACATACATGTACGTATATCATTTATTCACTAATCAGTGCAAATTCTTACCCTGCCACTATTCTATCAGATGTCACAAAGACAGTACAAAATGCATACACACATTCACACACACATACACACACACCTGTGCTGGTGGAGATTGCATGGGATTATTGTCAAGAATAATGTGCTGAAGCTGCCTCAGTTTCCTGTAGGATGTGGGGATCTCTGTGATCTTGTTACAGGAGAAATCCAGACGGATGAGAGGAAGATCAGAGAGCTCTGGAAAGAGATGAGTGAAGATGATTTGAATTATTGCATTATTGGCTACGTGACAATGCACTGAATCAGTGCATTTCCATGCTTTCCATGCATTTCCATGGTTTTGAATCAGTTTATTGGCCAAATTCCTTTTAACGTATATAAACCGTTTAACCTGTTTACAAGCAATTAGAATGACACTTTTAGAGCACAGGTCTATGCGCAATTGGTTTACTAGTAAACCGATTATGGCCATTTTCGGTTTATTCCAATCAAAAAAAGATGTTTACAAGACACAGGCATATTCAGTTTATTCTCATTAAACTGATTCAAAGCCGTTTATTGGCTGCATGGAAATGCACTGAGTGTGTGTTTGTGTGTGTGTGTGTGTAAGAGAAAGAGAGAGAGAGAGAGAGAGAGAGAGAGAGAGAGAGAAAGAGAGAGAGAGAGAGACAGAGAGAGAGTGTGTTTGTGTGTGTGTGTGAGAGAGACAGAGAGAGAGAGAGAGAGAGAGAGAGAGAGAGTGAGAGAGAGAGAGAGAGAGAGTGAGAGAGGGAGAGAGAGAGAGAGAGAGAGAGAGAGTCTGTGTGTGTTACCATCTGGCAGCACTTGAAGGCAGTTCCTCCTGATGTTGAGCTCTCGTAAGGCCAGTAGTTTCCCCATCTGAGAGGGCAGCACCTGAATCTCATTGCAGCTTATGTCCTGCAGGGGGCAGCAAACACAC
>JASCQY010000388.1:10986604-11003872 GCA_030264315.1 Sardinella tawilis | reverse complement strand
CACAGTCCGCCCCCCCCCCCCCCCCCAGGAATATAGTTCTCTATCTTTTAAAACAGTGTTATTACTAGATAGGCCTACTATGCAGCAGATTCACACACAGCTCACTTATGTGGACAATGTGGGCCTGTGTGTTTTCTCTGACTCTCTTCTCACATTTACAACAAGACCCCTGTTGACTCAGCAGTGCTTGCAGCCTCTCTCTTCCTCTCTCTTTTTCTCTCTCTCTTCCTCTCTCTCTTTCTCTCTCGATGTATCACTTTGACACACATACACTTCCCCCTGTATTAGCCAGTCAGTGGTCTGTGACTGGGAAATGTCTCATTTCCTCTCCTAGCCAAAAACCAAACACCCTGCGTGTATAGGCGGTGGACATTCATTTGAATGATGCAAAGCCTTCAGAAGTCCTATTCTCCTCCATGCCCACAAGTCCTGAATGGATCTGGCCATACTGCCTACACAGCCAAAGCTGGTCCCAGACAGCAAGTCCATCAATAAGCCATTAATGAGAGACCCCAGGACACTCCATAGAGCACTGTTTAGTAAATAGATGGCATCAGCTATGGCACACTATTTGGCAACGGAGAATGCCTCTATTGAAGGAAAAATGAATACACAAACGGTAGACCAAGTCTACTTTTAAGTCGAGACTCTTTACGCAAAACATCTTCGCGTTAAACAGTTCGTTGATCTTATTATTCAAACGACTGGAGAGACACGTCTGGAGTTCACCATGTGACAATGCATTCACAGCAGGCCTACCTTTCTTCAAACCTAGGCTACGCCAATCGTCGCAACACAGGCTACATCATGTACACTGCACACTATGCCACCGTTGGTCACCTATTATCCATGATGCTCGTGGCTTATGCTTAGAAGTGAACACACTTGGGAAAAAATGCCATGTAGCCTAAGTCTCAGTTGTTTCCTTTAGTCTTTGTACATTTTCGAACACTCTGCCCCCATAGAAATCCACGCTATAAATTGTTTATTCAATTGAATGTAAATAATCTGATTAGGCTATGCGCACACTATCTGCAAATCAACACATCGCATAAAATACAGGGAGATCAGTCGACAATATCTTAAGGGAGGAATAGTCTATGCGCTCTGCCCCATCAAGGGAGATGGCACATCTTTTGTCCTCGGCTTCCAGATTTTAAATAACGTGATATAGACCAATAACGTCCCTTTAGCTGTCTTTCGTGCACATCTCTTGTAGCCTAGGATTTGAACCTAATATCCACCCTCTCTTTGACATCGTGCTTCAAAACTGCTCAATGACTAAATGTAGGTTAATGTAAGCCAATTCCCATCGCCCCATCGCTTCATTCATGCATAAGGACGGCTACTACTGGCGGAGAGTGATTTGAAAGCACGGAACCAAAACAAGCAGTGACTGCCGCTGCATTGCCGAATTGACATTTCAAGGAAGCTCGGGATGAAACATTTTACTCTTGATAGCTAACAGACATGGTTGTTCAGTCAAACTACAAGAATGGCAAATAGAAGATAAAATGTCACCTCTCCTGTGAAACTAGAGGAGCAACAGCGCTTTTGTGAGACATGCAAATGGACCTTCGCGACAATTAAACGGCACTCTGCGCAATAGGCTTCAATCCCAATTCAGCATTTTTTTTAATTCACCAAACAAAAACTATGCCAACCGGGTCAGTGGAACAGCCTGTGCTCTACATCTGCGACCCACCTGCTTGTGTGGTATCGGTGAGATCGTAGTTCAGCCCAGGGTAGTCCCTCAATTTCCTGCCGCTAATATTCAACATCCCCGAGCATACGGCATCCTCCAAAGCGCGGTCCAGGCTCCGGGCAGTGTGTAGCTGGTGCTGATGTTGCAGAACACCCGGGTTCCAGTGAGGTCCGTTCGAATAGTGATGGCTTTGAAGAGCCGTTACAGCTCCCACACCTCCCTGACTCGCCGCCATTTTCATAAGTGAAATTATTCTTACAATAATAACAGGGGCCGCTTCTCCGCCCATGCGCATACAGCACAGACTGGAGACTGTTGGGGAAGGGCCTTCAGGATGGGGCGGGGGAAAGCTGCATGTCCGAGGGCAGGTACAGATTGGTGGTGTAGACACCCACGCCTAGTTTTGTCGGTCTTTAGATATGTTATCCTGCTCCCACAGGTTTCCGCTGAAAACAAAATATAGCCTAGCGGCATGACTAAATTTTGGCACATTCTAAATTCTGACCATTCCTCCACACAACAGCCATATAGGACAGCCGTCAACATTGCTGGAATCCAGTATGATTAGCCTAACCTTTAGTCTAAATTATAATCTAAATTATGCTGGGATGTGAATATCACAAGGGTACCATTTTATCATAACATCTCTTTCTCTCTGACATGGCCTCACAGGCGACACCTAGTGACGGTAATGCTGCCACTACATAAAATTGTAGCCTACCAATGATTGGAGGAAATCCTATAAATAATAATAATAATAATAATAATAATAATAATAATAATAATAATAATAATAATAACAATAATAATCATGACAGGCTACGTTTTTCATTAATGTTTTGTTTTGTTTGCTCTTAAATTAGCCTATATCATGGAAGTTATCGGCCTTATAGGCTATTGTACGCCCATTTATGCAAAACTCACTAACGCATAAAGCCTATAACCATAGCCATGCTATTTGTGGACTAATTCCGATCATGCAAGTAGCCTAATCTATGACTGGGTTAACCTAAACCCGAAAAATGAGACAGTTTATAAACTATAGCCTAATCAGTGACCTGTTAAAGTTTATTTGAATGATGTATACGACTTCACCCGATCAAACATGCTTTCCGTGGACGTTTGTTACGGCACGGGCTATTTTGGTCTGAGTTATGCAGTCAGTCTCATGCACCGCGCGTCTGGATTGGGTAACAGAAGCGCTTCTCTTGGACAGTGGGCTCAGCGCGAGCGTTCGTTCTGCCAGCTGTCCCACATCTCAAGTCGCCTATCGCACCACGAGGCATCTGTTAAATGACTCGATAGGCTGTGAGGTTTTGGCTAATAGGAAGCTTTTCTGATACTGCCACACGGAATAAACAGAGCGCTTAAATCCTCCACTGGAGAGGAAAAGTTTTGTCCCTGTGAAGATAAGTGACAGTCGTCATCGCCAGTCCCAAGAGGAAAATGGGCGACGCCAATGAAAACCAGAGTGACCCCATGCCGGTGGAGGAACCAGACCCTCGCGACTCAGAAAAAATTGACTTATCACTAGGTTTGTAATCCTTCACAAAGTGGCATTGCACGAAAAAGTTTGGTGACATAAAGAAACTGTTGTCTGGTATCTCTAAGCCTAGCCTAGGCTACTATTCACTAGTCCCGTCAGATGTCAAATAGTTACTGCTGTATTCTGATGTGTGTGACGAAAGCCAGAAACTTTTTCATACTCAAATATCCGTATCTCTTTAAGCCTGTGTTTGGAATTATTTTTAGTTCATGTTCATCGCTAAATTTATCCTTAGCACATTTAACAGAGGCAGCAGTGTCGGTTCTCTGACTGGGCCCGTTGTTTATAAATTCTAAGATTGTCTAGCGGATCTTCCGCAGCCTGTGGCACATGTCTGTCATTCATTCAGCCGGAAAATAACTGTGATCCCAGTGATTTCTGTGATAATGTGACATCCCATTTCTCTCCTACCTGTCTTGTACATATGTCCTCTAAATACTTGAATACTGTATTTTCTTCATAGATGAAATCATTAAAAGGAACAAGAAAGAACAGAGAGCAAACAGCAAGGCTACAAAGGCTAAAAATAAACGGCTGGCAAACAGAAACAATGTTCTTAAGAAATTAAACAAAGATGGACAACAATCAAGTATTTTTTCCAGAAGGGGTGCCTATCAATTTCAAGGTAAAACTACAGTAAGAAACTTCATGGAAGACTTCTCGCGTGCGCACACACACACACACACACACACACACACACACACACACACACACACACACACACACACACATGCCAAGTTTGTGTTAATATCATTCATGTAGGGTGAAGGAGGTAGGTGTAGGTATGATTGTAACTTGTGGGGATGTTAATTAGGGCCCTACAGGGCAGGGTTCACTGGGCCAGCTTTCCGAGGCTTCTACAGGAGGAGAGGATTTGGTTTTGGCAGAAGCTTCTTTCGAGGAACAGGAGTGAGCCCACTGAACAGAACTGCTCTGGACACAAAGGTTAGTTATGTGAGACAGAAAACAATTTAAGCATGCATTCTGGCCTAAACAATAAATAAAAGATAAATAAGTAAATAAAATAAGTTGAGCAATTGCATATGTCACCCTGCTCTCATTTGTATGCATTGGGTAACAGAATTTATGAAAATCTTCTCACCATATTTATTTGACCATATTCTATGACTGATGTGAAATTTATTTGCGTTAAGTGCACAGATAGAACTACTCATATTAGAGTTCTACTTTTTGAAGCTGGACCTGTACTACTCTGGTTAGGCTCACAAATACATAATTCATGGGAAATGTTTCTCTTTTGAAGGTTGCCAGACAGTTTGGCCAATTGAAATTCGCATTCAGGGGCGCTTTTTCCCGGCCATATCGTGGAAGAGGACAAGGTTTAGGAAGGTATACTGAATTCAAAAGGCTAAACTGGGAGCAGTCTCTTTCTCTCGCTGTCTGGCACACACCCACACCCACACCCACACACACACACACACACACCTCTTCTCTGTGTACATGCTTATGATTAATTGAAAGAAAAGACATGGTAATATGCAATCAGATTGTATCAGAGTTGGATTATGTTTTGATTGTTTTGACCAATCCCCTCTGTCACTCAGAGGAAGGAACACGGCACAGTTCCAGGCCAACACCAGCGGGAGAGGTGCCAGACCGTTTGTCTTGAATAGAACAGTAAGTGGGAACACCTACAGTAATCTTGTAATTTGGTATTATCTTGGCTTTTTTATATACAACTGCTATTTTATAGTTCACAATTCAAGAAAAACGCACAAGTAGAAAAGCACTTAGAGCGCAGACCTCCGCCAAGCAATATGGGTCTTTGCAAATTCCAAACAATGTTACGGATCACCACCAAATTTAATAATCTGTTCCTTGTCCTAATACCCACGTTGTGTGAAAATTTCATCCAATTTCATCCAAATTTCATCTGTGTAGTACTTTTCGAGTTATGTTGCTAACAAATAAAGAAACAAACAAACAGACAGACAACTCAGACTCAGATCTGATGGAAGAAGGCCAGCTGACACCTCTGATTCACAGCGAATAAAATCTGTTGCCAAACATCACAGACAAGTTGCAGCTGTAAGTGTCTTGGCTACAAGATTTCATGATGCAGTTGCAATCACATGATGTGCCAAATCACATTTGTGGAGTTTTAGAGCGATCGTATCTCACGCCTTTCATGAACTGTCATTCAGTCAGCCAAAAACAGGGACATGAGCAGAAACATCACAGTAGATCACCATATTGATTTGTCTTGCTCCATCCACATTATAGAGTCAAAATAATAGAAGGTCATTTCAAATTTGCTTATGTTATATTAGGTATGACCATTTTTACTAATGGGCCTAATGCATGCTATATCTACAGTATATGATAGACCTATACACAGTCTGCAAAATGTGTGTGTCTGTGGGCATTTTTGAGGTTGTGGTTGGCCTTGAGTTTAATATGGCCAGTTAACTGAGGCCTGATCCAGCCCTTTGATGTGGAAAGGATGTGATCAGGTTCTTCTCCTCCGTCACTCATTGTCTCTCCCCCTAGTTCCCCACTAGCAGAGGCAGAGGAGCGCTGGAGCGCTTTCAGAAAGTCCGAGGGTGAGTGTGAGGTCAGCGGAGTGTGACTCAGCATGAATCTATCTGCATTAAGAAACTGTGTAACATCTCAAGTGCTCATCAATGTCTTCACTGCGCTTGTTTAAAGCTGGAGGAGATCGCCCTCTGGTGGCTCCATGCTGACTGTGTCCCTACCCAACTCCAAAGCTCCAAGCGAACCCAGGTGAGTCTGGGGGATTTACTGTTAGTCATGCTTTGGCCTTTTGATTTGAAAAGCAGGATGACTCTTGTGTGCAAGTAGGAGAATGACACTTGGGTAGTTTAGCTGAGAAAGGCCGTGTGGTTGTAAAATTGGCAGTTATACATTTCATACCTGCAGATTTGAGATAAAGAGTACTTGGCCCCTTTTCTATTCTACATCAAATCTGTATATCAGTGTGTGTGTGTGTGTGTGTGTGTTGTAAATTTATTAATATATCCTCTGTAGAGCACGCACAAACTCAGGAGTCTCATCAGACAGCTTCGCTGAGACTGCAGGTCCATCTTTCGCTCAGCCCAAAGGCATTCCTCTCAACTTCAACTTCAAAGCAACATCCAATCAGGTGTGCCCTATTCTGAGTCACTGAGTCACTAAAACATTATAAAATGATATAAAATGATTTTCTGTTTCCAGTGCTTCTTTTTTCCTCCTTCTTGTTTTATGACCAGTTGCAACAAAACGGTCTTCATTGTGAAATGTACACTTAAACTTTCAGACGGCTGTGACGCTCAATGACCGATTCACCACCCTGAAGATCAGGAGTCAGGGTCAAAGGTCTTGGAGAGGTGAATCTAGAGGCAGGGGTCGTGCCCGTGGCCGAGGAAGAGCAGGAGGAAGGGGAAGAGGAGGGATGATCGGAAGAGGAGGAATTGGACGAGGAGCAGTAGGAAGAGGAGGAGGAATTGGACGAGGAGCGGTGGGAAGAGGAGGAGGATTCAGGAGAGGAGGAGTAGGAAGAGGAAGAGGAAGAGGATTCATGAGTAGTAGAGGAGGAGGAAGAGGTAGAGGAGAGAGAGACAATCGGACTGTCACCCTCCAGTGATCGGCCAATAGAGCTTTTGCACACTTGTCTACAGTACACTCTAAAGGGGTTGGAGAAAAGAGAAAAGTGTTACAGTCCCTCTGTGTTGGGAGGGTGCCTACAGTATATTCCCACAGGCCTCTGTTCCCACCATAGAAAATGGCCTTGGGAACATCTTCTGTACCCTCATGAAGCATCTGACTGTAGCAACCAATCCAGTGTTCAAGAAAGACTGCCAGTTGATTGTGTGGAACTACACATTGGAAGTGTCACGGTATAGCTTGTTGTCATATAGCCCAATGCTGCTGCTGCTGCTGCTGCTGGATAGATTGCTGTGCAGTGTGGCAAAAAGCTAAATAAGAATCATAAATAACCATGCAAATACTTTGAACAAACAAATAAAAGGAGCATCAAACACAATGGAAACACTTTTTCACTTGAAGCACTCTATCCTGCTGCACCTCAAGACCCACATCTTATCACTGTCTGACAGTAATTGGGTTAATAAATGCTTAGTATTTTTACATGTGTATTTACACCAGACAAACCTACCATAGGTAGAATTTACCATCACCTATCATCACATATTGTCAGAAGTCATAGGGTGAAAAATGTACCTCTGTGCTTTATCAGAGCGATTGGGCCCTTGGTAAAGTAGCCTAGACTATATGCAATGTCCAACATCAGAATCGATAGAATTTTAGAAACAATTTGAAAGACCAAATGGGGTCAATGACTTCAGAGGAGAGTTTATAGACAAGTGTGCCTTGTGTTGCTAATTTTGACAACTTGTGTGACTGGAAGTAGCCTAGAGAGCCTACAGACTAGTGTAGCCTTTCTGGTAAATCCACAAATGCAAGAAACGGTTTTCTATTTTGGTTGTGAAACTTTTATCTTTTTTTTCTTTTTCTTTTATCAAACTTTTGATTTTGGATGAATTTATTGTAAATATGGATGGAAATAAAGGTTGTTATTGCTGTGGTAATTAGTAGTTTCATGTCCAGTAGTTTCCCTTAAGCCCACCACTGAAAACTACCAAAATACTGTAAACGTTACAGTATCTGACTGTAAAAGGATGTTGACCAGGCTTTATCATAGAGGCTTTACAAATCCTGGCCTTTGGGCTTTGATTAACCCCCACCCCGTCCCAGTTTGTCTCTCGTTGATTGGTTTGAGAGCTCTTGACATCACTTCAAGTGAACCCAACATGGCGGATCAATAACAAACGCACTGTCCATACTCTCGTTGTTGTCAGCTATGTAAGTATTATTGGTTCTGCGTGATGAGTTTGAGAAACACGAGGGTGGTCAGCTGTATTTGCTAGTCAACATGAAATGCACACAGAAGCGTTCCATCGATCGGAAAACTGCAGATAGCATGGGGACTAGTTGGGGAGATATTCTGGGTAGCTAATTCGGAAGCTACTGTAGCTAGCGTGCCATAGAGCTGTGTGGGCTAGCTAGCAATCTAGATAATGAGAGGGGTTTGGGACCTCAACCAAGCTTGAATACCTAGATCCAACGATTTTGACATAGAGACATGTGTTCAATACTTTCATCTTACCGTTATATGACATTCCCTGTGATTGTAGTTTTCTTTAATGTACAATTGGTGATATTTGTATGTTATACTCTTTGAAGTAACTGTAGCCATTAGCTAGCCATTGCACTGCAAGCTCACAACAGCTAGTCCATGACACTAGCTATGGTGCTGTCCACCAGATGGGGTTCCGATATCCACATTCATGTATTTTTGGTGCACGATTGTTTGGTATGTTAACGGGACAATTTGGTCCACGTTTCGCAGTCTCTGTCATTGAATGAAAGTTCATAACGCATTTTCAACTTGCCAAGCATGGCGAGGTAGGATGGAATTTCATGCAAGTGTTGTAAAGCCTGTGTAAAGCTCAACTTAACGTTACATGGTAACTAACTTGTGGTAGGTTACTTGGTATCTAGGTTGCGTGGTAACATCGTGTGCGACAAATGACTTTTATACAAATTACTTTAAACTTTAGACCCACTGAATAAAGATAAATGGTGTCATATAATTTCTAAGATCTATACTAAAGCATGCTTGGCGAAGTGGTTGCCTATTACGTACTGTAATTACTAACGACATACTATTTATCTGTTCATCATAGTGGGAACATGGCAGACAAAAAAAATAAATCAGCTGGTGTGAAAAGAACATTAACTAAAAGAGAACAAGATGAGATGAAGAAAAAGGTGAGATGATCGCAACAACTTTTCACTGTTGTGCAGGACTGTTGATTGGTACAGAGAGAGTTAATGTGAAGTCTGTTTGAAAGTTCACCACAGAACTGATTTTATCCTTTTGCCAAAATACCTCCCTGTTATGTGTTGCCCACAGGAGGAAGAAAAGGCAGCTGAAGTTTTTGAAGAATTCTTGGCCTCCTTCGACACTAATGATAAAAGTGGCGTGAAGACTTTTGTCCGTGGTGGAATTGTGAATGCAACAAAAGGTGATAGCACTATAGGGAACAGTGCCTTTAGTTAATAATCAGGGCTATCCATGCATGTGCAACATGTGCCATTGTCATTGATATTATCATTCCAGTACAATAATATGTTGTTAGAACACACTGTGTGAATAGATTGATCTACAGTTTGTGTTGTCATCATCGTCCATTGCGTTCGATTGCTCCTGTGGCTCTTTTGACAGCTTTTGCCATGTGTTTCTCACAGAGGAGCAAGCAGCAGAAGTGAAAAAGAGTAAGCTTTATAGACCATCCACAAAGTTTGCACCTCCATCCTCCCAAAATGCCGTGCCACCACCTCCAGCCCCGGATCTTAGGAAGTCCGTAAGTATCATTAGGAATAGAATCTGTGTTAACACACACACACATATGCACGCATGCACACACATACATACACACACACACACACACACACACACACAGACAGTTAAGGATATGTAGAGGAAAACGTTTTTTATTATTTTTTTCTCATATTTTTCCCCTACAGGCTGTCAAAAAGAAGACGGAAGAGAAAAAGAAGAGTAACCTTGAGCTTTTCAAAGAGGAGCTGAAACAGTAGGCTATGCCATGTTCCATGTTCTTCATTCCAAACCATTGTGCACTCCTTCTTTGAAAAGACACTGAGGTGTTCCTTCTCTGAAATGACACTGAGGTGTTTTTGCCTTGGCCTTTTGTTCCATTAGAATCCAAGAGGAACGTGAGGAACGATACAAAAGGAAAAAGGGTGATCCAGGTGGTGCTAGTCTCCCAGATCTGGATGTACCTCTGTCACGGAGATCAAGTTAGTCCACACTCCCCATTCACGTCCTGTTATCTACTGTATAGTTTGACATGAAGATGAATTTGACTGGGATTTAATTAATGTTTGTTTTTTTTCCCCCAAAAAAGTATTTGATGATGATCCTGCATTGCCTAACTCAACCAACCTCTACATTGGCTGTATCAACCCAAAGGTAAGTAATAGCACTTGAATCATAGAGACCTTTCAATTATGCATATGTACAATGAAGCATAGACTCACTCCTCTGACTAGATTTATTCACCAGGCAGTGAAGCATCTGTCTTGAGTGAAACAGTACGGCTTGTTGAAATGCAGCAAGCTTTTGCAAAGGGTCTTTTCAGGACACTGCAGAAGGAAGGTAAATTACCCATGCAACAGATGTAAGCTCATTGCTTTCCCCTCTGCTCTTCTCCTCTCTTCTCTGGTCTTCGTCCCTGGAGATGAATGAGGAGATGCTGTGCAAAGAGTTTGGCAAGTACGGGCCCCTGGCCAGCGTGAAGATCATGTGGCCGCGCACGGACGAGGAGCGCACGCGGGTCTCCAACCGAGGCTTTGTGGCCTTCATGACACGCAAGGATGCAGAGAGGGCCATGGCGGCTCTGGATGGTACAGGATTTAGGGTTTTTTTTTGTACACTGTTTATTTCAAGTTGAGTTATTTTAGTAATGGGTAATACTCATAACTGCATTCCAAGCGTGGGTAGCAGCGTTTTTTGGCTTTAGCTTAGCGCAGTTGCTGTAAAGCAAGGCTTGCAAACCTAGCTAGCTTGCATGTTAGTGACTCCCACAACAATACCTGATAAGCAGGTTGGACAGTGGCATCAACGCTGATTCAAATCCTTTCAGTTCCCACCTCAAGCTCCAAGGCTGTCTTGAGGTAGCCTGTCACTGGGCTCATGGACAAGCGTCAGTCATATAGCCTTGTGTGCTCAGCTGCTCTACTTTCTCTCATGAAATTTCCTGTTCCTGAGGACCACATAGTGTGGATTTGCTCTTGGGCTTAGCAATGCTGAGGAGTCCCACTCCTGAAGGAGCTAACGCATGGGCGCTAATTTGGAAGCGCTGCATGCATGGCTAACAGCCCTCTCTGCTCCAGCTGCCATGCTGTGAGAACAGGCAGTGATGCAAGGATTCGCTCATTTATTGACAGAGCAAGGTGAATTCAGCATAATTGCGTGTGTGAATGTGAGAGAGTTAGTGTGTGAGAGAGAGAGAGAGAGAGAGAGGAGGGGGGGGGGACAAATTAATTACAGCCTGTACTATTCTTAAGAGAAAGACTGATAAAAGTCATCCCAGCTGGGCTTGGCCAGACAGAACTGAAACGGTGTGTAATTTCAAAGCTAATTTAAAGAGGCTGTGGGTGTCCGTATGGATGGTGCAACCATGAGTTGCTTTCGCAATCTTTTTTTGACTGTCTCTAAAGACTGATGTGTTGCTATTGCTGCTTGGGCAGGTAAGACGATCATGGGCTTTGAGATGAAGCTGGGCTGGGGCAAGCCGGTGCGCATCCCACCCCAGCCCCTCTACACGCCCATCGGGGTCCTAAAGACCTCCACCCCGCCGCCGCCCTCTGGCCTGCCCTTCAACGCACAGCCCCGCGACCGCTTCCGCAACGACTTCACCAAGCCTTGGAGCCGCTCCAAGGATGAGTTCGAGAAGGTAACCCACCCTCCGTCGCCAGTGTGCTCTGTGATTGGCTGTGTGCATGGTGCTCTAGGGGTTGGAACTGTGTTTCTAGAAGGGTCTGTTTGAGGTGTAGCACTCATAGCTCAAAGCCAATCAGTGACTGGGTAGAGTTGAGACACAAGTGGAGATATTTCTCTTTATTTTTTATTTATTTATTGTTTGTTGTTTTGTTTTTTTTTATTTCATGCCATGAGTAGTTTCACTAAAAAGGCGCTGCAGCCATCAGAGGATAAAGATGCTGGACATTGATTTAACGCTCAAGCTGGAGCTGGAAGCTGCACATGTAAACAGGCTTTCGAGGCGATCTGTAGGGACGACTCGTCTATTTACGGATCTGCAGCTCCGAGCTTCACTTCTTCCTGTACTGAATTCCAGTCGCTTTATCCTGTGATAAGCACCGGACCCTTTTTATGAAGCTACTGCAGTCCATAGATCTAATACACAGATGGCTTGTACAGACATGCTGTCGGGCTGACGGCAGCAGAGACAGGAACAAACTCTGTCTCAGGGACTTTTAGCTGCTGTTTACCTACTGTTACCTGTTTTTTATTTTTTATTTTTTATTGTAATAATAACCAGTATGACCGTGAAAGAACAGCAAATAGTAGTAGCTCTAAGTGGATACATATTGTTACCGTAGTAACCAGTCCTCCTCCTAGGTGTTAGTGCTAGGGTGGTTTGTGCTGTGCTGTGCTGTGCTGTGTGTGTCCTGTAGTGTGTGAACCTGTTTAAATACTCACTTTGTTTATATCTTCACTATTTGGTTTGACTTCACAAACAGACTCTGTCCGAAGCCGTAGTCAAAGTGGTTATCCCAACAGAAAGGTACACACTCTCTCTACTCTTACTACTACTGCTACTACGACTCCACAGGCCTGCTCCTCTCTCCTCTCTCAAAGGGAAGGACCCAGGGGTGGGGCTGTGTGGGGTGGGGGACACCATGGGCTGTCAGAGAGATAGCACACTCTTTAAATAGTGCTACTGAAGCAATATGAGGGCTTTGCGGGTGGGGAGGAGGGGGGGGGGGTAGCCATAGGGACGCTTTACTTATTTATTAACTCTGTTGACTTTGCCTGCTCAGGACTACTACTTTAGGACTCTCCTGAGAACACATGTCCTGTTCTTCAATTTGTGGAGACACATTAGTATTGTTACATGGAATGATATGATTGGCCCAAGTCAGATCACATATGTTGACATTCTAAGTTGACTTGTTGGGCTCAGATAGTCTTGTGTTGTGCCCCTGTGAAATGAGCTCTAGTAGCCACTCTCATGCCATTACAATGAAATCTAATGTCCAAAACTAAACGGGTAGCATTATCCACTAGCATCCATTTCACAGCTTTGAGTAGACTTGTACTGTGCTGTATATTGGTACCCCCTCTGTCTGACACATAAAGAACCATTGAAGTTGAATGGGATATTGTCTATAGGAAATGGTGGTGGTCTTTTTGCCACGTGCAGACTACTGATATGCCAGCACAGCTAAATGTGTGTGTTTGTATGTGTTTGAGTCATCCAGTGAGCTCTGTTAACTCCCATGTCTTATTCTTTGCTCTTGTTATTTGTCAAAAATAGTCTATAGCAAAAATAGCCTGTTTACCATAATGTATTTACACTTGTAAGCACATGCATGCATACACACATACACACCCTGTGACACACACACACACACATACCGTCACACACACACACACACACACACACACACACACATACCCTGTCACACACACACACAGAGAGGAACCTATGCCGAGGCGTTGTGACTGTGTTTGGCTAGATGAGAGATGCGTCGTAGCCAATAGTAGTAAGTGATGGAGATCAAGTCAAGGCTGTGCCATAAGTGATGTGATAAGTCAATAGTGGGTCCCATAGATCTGCTAGTTCTCAGGGAGGGCCTTTACACTCTCTTGTTGACATCAATGCAAAAATAAGCCTTTGCATGTCCGCTTCCTAGAGAGGGAAAAAACTAACATTAGCCAGATCTTTATAAAATGTGTGTGTGTAAAACAATGTTGTTATTTTCTGTGTATGTGCGCCACTGTAGGAGTCGGTCCGATCACTTCATTAATCCTACGTTGCTGTTTTTTCTGTGTTTTGTATGAATGCGAGTGGATGTGTGTTTGTGCTTCTTCATACACCGTTAGAGAGAAGGGTGGGAATGAGTGGTAGAGTGAGACGGAGAGTGAATGAATGAATAAATGAATGAATGGATGAATGAATGAATGTGAAAGAGAGAGAGAGAGAGAGAGAGAGATGTGTGTTGAGGGGTGAGGAGGAGGAGGTGTTTTACAAACTGTGGTCCCCAGCTTCATCCTGTCTCTCTCTCGTCTGCAGACACCTGTTAGGTCTCATCCACAGGATGATCGAGTTTGTGGTGCGTGAAGGGCCCATGTTTGAAGCAATCATCATGAGCAAAGAGAAGAACAACCCAGACTTCAGGTGAAACGCACACACACACGGACACAGGCACTCTCCCTTTCATAGGGCACGCACACACACACACACACACACACACACGTGCACACAAACTCGCCCTTTCACAGGTGTATTCAAATATTGACTTTAGTCTTCCACACACACAGACGTGTGTGACATGCCATGACTGACTAATGTGGGCCCATACTGCCACACTGGCTGTAGTCATGTTGGAGACACGCAGCTTGTCCAGCACTAACACCCCTACAGGAGTCCATTGCATGCTCGTCTCTCACTGGTGTGCCCTTCTCTCCCCATGGCCCAGGTGACATGTGTGACCCCAGTGACGCTCCTCCCATGGGGATCATTCTGTTGGTTGCTGTTTCAAGTTTGGGCTGTTTGTGTTGCAGGTTTCTGTTTGACAATAAGAGCCAGGAGCATGTGTACTACCGCTGGAAGCTCTACTCCATCCTGCAGGTACGACACACACACACACACACACACACACACACACACACACACACACACTCCACCCCCCAAACCTGCTCCATGCCGTTTCTCCCCTGTGGTGAATAACATCTCATCCACAGTGCTGACCTCCTGCTCCCAAATTGCTTTGCAAATTACTCTTGTAAAAAAAAAAAGAAACACACATCTTGGATGCTGCTTCTGGACTGATTTATATTGCAGATGACATTAGACTGGCTCATAAAGCTCTGTTTGATCATTAATCTGGACATGTTGAAACATAGAATACATCGACACAAAATTAGTGTATAATAAATATAATACAAGCATAATAGAAGTAAGGAATAACAGCCAACGAGGTGTGCTGTTATGCGGAATTAATGAACGTGGTGGAAGCGTTACTTCACGACTGCGCCAGCCGGCCAAGTTCATTAATTCCGTATAACAGCACACTTCAAAGACTGTTATTTCGCTTATCACACAGTTGGCTATAAAGAATGAACGTCAGTTTATGATATAGGCTACAAAAGGGTGCAGCTAATTTATAAACAAACCTGTTCAGTTGTTGTACTGCTTTCTTTTCAACGGTGGTTATCGCTAGTAACAGCTGATTCCATTGTAGCTGACAAGTTCAACTGGCGTCGGCATGGTTACCATTCAAAAGAGCATTGATATAGAATGGTAATTAAACTTTTTCACCAGATCTACTTCATAGGTGTGCGCTATCAAGAATTAACACACACCCTGCTAGCCAATCAGAATTCAGTATTCCATTTCACTGTGTGATAAATGAATTGAAATCGTTTCTATTGAATTTCTACCAGATCTTGTGCAGTTGTAAGCATGGTCTACGTATTGCACCATGCATTCCTAGTCCCCCTTAAAGCAACGCCTCAAAGCTTTGGGCTAGAACTAGTGGCCTGACCACTCACTGGCACTACTAGACTCCCTGCTGTTGGATGTCTTGCTGGTGTATACATGTACATGTAGGTTACTAGAAGATTGTCTGATAAAGAGGATGCCACAAAGGCATTGTTACATAGTATTAATTTTAAAGCCCAACTCTCTGTGTGTGTGTGTGTGTGTGTGTGTGTGTGATTGGTGTTTTCTCCGTGCTCAGGGGGAGTCTCCTGGTCAGTGGCGGACGGCGGACTTCCGCATGTTCCGCAGCGGCTCCATCTGGAGGCCACCCCTGCTCAACCCGTATCTCCATGGCGACGAGGAGGCACACGAGGACGAGGTGCCTGTGACGCAAGAGGAGGAGCTGAAGAAGGGCCAGCTGAAGAACGAGTGAGTGCTCCCTCTCTCTCAAACACGCACAGCCGATCACACACACACACACACACACACACACACACACACACACACACACACACACACATACACACAGTGTCAAAAAACATGGCATGTCATATACATAAATGCTCCTGTCTCAAGCAAACATGACCCTGTCTACACCTTGAAGCCATCTGTGGGTGTCAGACACATAGTTCTGCCTGATGGCGTGTCCATCACGGTCAACAGGCACTATGGATTGCTTACAGTTGGAAGTATTATGTAACACACCATCCTGTCTGAATCTGAAAGTAAAGCATGAGAGAGGGGTGTCAATACACAATACCCACGCACACACACACACACACACACACACACACACGCATGCACACACACGCACACACACACACACACACATACACATTCACAAACATACATACACACCCTCACTCACTCACAAACATACAAATACACACACACACACACACACACACACACACACCTGCCTTCAGTTTTGTCGGTTGGTGTTTAACCCTGCTGAGCAAAAATAATTTCCCTCTCATTTGTATGCCTCTCCAGGACCATGCCTTGGAGTGGACAGAACAAACACACATACACACACACACTCACAGGGTGCGCTAGGATTCTGCTGACACACTTTCTTTTTTTTTTGGGGGGGGGGGGGGGGGGGCTCAGTCTTTTGTGCCTCGTCAGCTGTTTGTCACACTTGAGAGACAGCTGAGAAACCTCCCTAAAGCTGCAGAGTTCAGCCAGGCTACAGGCTACAAACCGACAGAACAAATCGAAAAACAAAACGACAAACAAATCCTTACGAATGCGTCAAATCCAGACAAAGCACTGGTCTTTGTATGCCACACGTTTTGAGTGAAATATGGGGTAGAGGGAGGGTGGGGGGGCTTTGGGGGGTTAAAGTCCACCCCGTCTTAGCGAGGCAGATCCCTACCACCACTGCCACTGGCACCTCCACCACCAGCAGCTTGGGAGCATGTGCAGCGGAGATGGAGAATTAACAAAGTGTACACACACACACACATACACACACACACACACACGCAGCTTGGCAGGCAGACATGAGGAAAACACACAAGCACAAAAAACCCTCAGCCACCAGCAAGCGCCGCGGCAGCAACACTCTAGCTAAAAGAAAAAAAAAAGCCTTCCCCTTCTCACAGCACAGCACAGACTTACCATATAAGGCATGAAGCCAGCGAGGCACTCTGATTTGCTGGCTAGGGGGACACATGGATGGGGGAGGTGTGTGTGTGTGTGTAAGGTGGGGGGGGGTA
>JASCQY010000388.1:10950664-10961510 GCA_030264315.1 Sardinella tawilis | reverse complement strand
GGGGGGGTTGGGAGTTAATGCGAGACATCAAATCCTACATGCCATCACATTTCCATGCCATCACTAGGCCTAATTCTGTCTTCTTCCATGCCATCTGTCCTCACTGTTAGTGCCAACCGCTTGGCAACACATTCTGCTCATGAAATGTGAATAAATGAACCCTGGCAAAGCTATAATAATCTAATTGCAATAGATGCAGGGTGTCATCCACAACCACAGCAGCAAACATCCCACATCAAGGCAACTTATTCATGCTCCAGGACCTTAAAGACAGAAAGAGTGCTCCAAACTAATTAAAGGTAACTTCAAATAAAGCAGAAACAATTGGAGGTGTGTGTGTGTGTGTGTGTGTGTGTGTGTGTGTGTGTGTCGGTGTATGCAGAAGTGAGGGATGTATTTTTTTTCTCTCTCCACTCTGTCTTGACCTGACACTATTGTGAAAACAAATACCTGCTAAGGCAGATTCTTCCTACAATGGATAAACTAGGCTATGCCTACAACTCCAAGTAACAGACAGGCCTACAAGGACAGACACCATGATCAGACTTCTATGTTGAAACAACTCAGTGTGTGTGTGTGGTCTCCTCCAGCATCCTATACAAAAATTACAAATACATGATGTCAGATTACAGTGGGTGTCTAAGGCTTCTGACAGACTTATCTTCAAGTAATGGAATTGCAATGGACCATTAATGATATTGAAGAGTTCATGTTTCAGAGTCCATTACACATCTCCTGTGCTCTACGGCAATGTGACGTCAGGAATAGGCGTATGATCACAGCAACGTTAAAGTTGGAACGGGAAAATAAGGAGAACGAAACGTCTTTAAAACGGACGATACATGCTATCCTAAATTGAATTATTGTAATTTATGATTGTATTTTTGTTATGCTACATTCCTGCCAAGACAGAACGTTCATCACACACGAACTTTTGAGTATACTTACACATTTGGTGAGGGAGTAAAATTCACATCTTCTGTAGCATCAAAGAATTCGTCTGTATCACTGGTATCCGACGCCATCGATTAACGTTACTGGTAGCTAAACTAGAAGGCTACATGCAAAGGCCCCTAACTCAGCTTAAGATAACCGCTGCTATATTACTAAAATGGGAGTTCGCTAGCTAGATTTGAGACTGATAGAAAACAATCACAAAACAAAACCAGTCAAGATAGCCGAAGAGTGGTATATATACAAATTCCGTGGCATACGTCCCAGATATCCTCTTTGCAAATTCAAGACTTACAGTCTGAGTTGTCACCAATAAGAAATGGGAGAGGCCACTTTTAAGACAAGTCACCTGTACGGGTAGCTGGCTAACGTTAGTTGGCTAACGCTAGCCGTCGAAGCTGGGTGTAGGTGGCCTAACGGTTAGCTGACAGGTTGCAGATATATTCCAAATAACCCGGACTGTAAAACAGAACCATTAAATATTATCGGCAACACAGCTACTGGCTATTAAAGTCGCTACCTCGACTAAAGCAAAATGTTAGACAAATCCCTCTGTGCATGATGAGTGATAAAAACAAGAGAAGGAAGCTGACTGCCAAGTGACTTTCTCGCGAACCTTGAAATCTCGCGGAACTCTCGCGTGATTCTGCTTGACAGCTGGTTCCACACGCTCTACACCAGTGCGATAAAAAGCCTACTCCTGCCTCATGCATTGACTGCAATGGCAAGCAGACTACCACCACAACATGTGAAGAAGACTGCGAAAACATTTTTATGCACATTACTCAATTCTTGATTTCAATTATTGTGGACGATGTCTAGGCTTTATGCTAGTGCACAGAATGATAAGCCTCAGAAGGATAGGCAAAGCAAATTCTACATGACATGAGATAAAAGCCATTGCATTTGCTTTGCATTGCATTTTGCGATGAGCTGAATGTTTATCAACCCCTATTTGTTTTGATTGTGACTGAGCAACAAGTGCTACTCAGCCACTATTTCATCACGGTCTTTCCACGTTCAACCACTGGAGTGTGCAGTCACACTGGTATGGTCTTCCTCAGATGTCAGCAGCACCAGGTAGAAACGCCCCTAGTCGGTGTTATTCTGTCCAAGCGCCACATTGGGGCCAACCTGACAGCTGGGTGGATATGAGGTTGTTAAAAAAAGGGAACCTAGAAGCCCCTTTTTTGACAGAAAAGAAGAATATCTCACCCAGTTTAAGTTGTTCTACTGCAAATAATTGCAATCGTCTTGATGTGCGTTTTTGAAAAAAGAATCAACGTTGGTCTGAATTTTCTTTGATTTTTACATGACAAGCTTCGATTATAGAGCTGTACAGCTTGTGCCACTCTCTCTGTCTCTCTGATTTTTAAGGTGGAAACTCTCCTACTGTCTATTCACCGATTAAAACATGCACAAAACACAAACACTTTCTACATGCATAAGCTGGTGAACAACTGTAAAACGTCTACATTATCCACCACTGTAAAACGTCTTCAGTATCCACCAATCCCAGTGCTATGTGGTGCCTGCGCAACTGGCTTCTTTTGGTAACGGAAGTTTTCAGCACATCATGTTGATTGGCGGACTGCTTCTCCACTTGATGATGAGAACATTTTTGCTCTCAACGACAAACAGCCACTTATACAGAGAGGAGGCGGGCCTAAGCGAGGTCCATGAGTGGAGTGGATTTGAGGGTTTAAGAGGAAAACAAGGACAAATCCCGTTGTTGCAGGTAGGGAAAGCTCTATATAAAAGTTTATTCGATGTGTTTTAAGTACAATCTGTAGTTATACAAATACCTGTGAAGTGATTTCGCGTTTCTTGAAGTGTTGCGCTAACCTGCTAAACCGCTATGTTCCAATATGTTCAGCGAAACGTAGCCATGCTTCATGTTTTGTCCTTTCTTCAAATCCTCTAACGTTAACCCGGCGAAGTTAGCAGTTGTCATGTTTAATACAGGGTCGTATAGAAAAGCTTGATCAGTGGTTAATGTGGTTTTGTACCTTCCCCGTATGTATTTATGTTGCGATAAAGGTGGTATCGTTACTGTACCTAAGGATGGTTCAAGTTATACGGATGGTTAACTTGCTAGCTAGGTGGTTAGCCAGCTAAGTTTTAGAAGTTCTGAAATAAACTAGAGCAGTCTTGTCCGTCTAGGAAAGCCTGTGTCTGTGTTTGAATAAAATGGTGTAGCTTTACGATGTGTTAATAATGTGTCTGAATAGTGATTCTCATTCAGAAATATAATTAGCCCCCGTGCTAGGCTGGAATTACTGTTTTACTACACCAGCATAGGTGTCAAGAGTAGCTTCTGAATTAGCGATTTGTTGTAAAATAGCCAACTTTTTCAGATCGCAGTCATTGTCTCCACTCATCGTTTAGTGTGATGATCTCAGACTACTTTGAGTAGTTTTAATTCTTTTGAATAGATGTGTAATAATAATGCTGTATGTTGTGACTTGGATCAGCAAGCACTATTCTCTTGTTTGTAATTACCTAACAAAGTTGTAAACTATACAACTGCAAGGTATAACATTGATTTCTATTGACTAACTGATTTTTAGTTAAGAGGCTTGTATGTCGCCTAACACAACCATATCTTTGAGGCAACTTTAAGTTTTGTGTTGGTCATTATATTTCAGGATACTGGCATGTGTAGTGGGTTGATCCGTCATATATTGCTTGTAATGCAGTATTGACTGTTACTATGATTACTCTGGCCAAATCTGTTCGGCATCTTTTTCCAATCTATGATTCCATTGGCGTGTGGGCTTCCCCTAGAGCTATCTTGTTCTGTCTGTCAGATCGCAGAATAGTTTCGTTGCATTCAGTGGCTGGGTCAGTTTAGTTGATATTACAAAGGCCATATCCCCACCAGCACATCCATTTTTTCAAGCACAGCTGATTCCACATGGTCACGAGGCTGTTAGCAAAAGCTCTTTTGTTTCAGTAATTTACTGATGGCTCCAAGCTGTTTTTCGTGTCTGGAACAGTTGTTCTGACTGAGGTCAACTATCCATTTTTATCATGTAGCCTAGTGTTATAACTTCAAAATAATCTGCTGCTTATCTGAAACATTTCTCCATTGTCATACCATTTAAAGAGTAGTTTTATATTTGTCTACTACAGAGGCGGCCAAACTTTATTGTTTGTGGGCCACATACTGAAAAATCGAAGCTACCATGGGCCAATGCAAAGACCACCCGTTTTTAAACAGTTTCAAGTGAAAGAGCGACTGCGTTTTAGATCTGAAAACCCACAGGCTGTCTAATGCTACAGTGTTTGATGCTATTTAGAAACTATGACGTGCGTTAGGTGTATATTATATTAATGTAACAACAGACCACAGTTTTATTTATTGACTTCAGGGCAGGCCACTTGAAACAGAGCAGTTAAGCCACCCCTGCTCTACTACGGCATTTGATGCAATATACTCTACAGCGCTGCTCCGTTTGCGGTCTTCTAAAAACGTAATTAATAGTGGGCTAATGTGGACACTGTTGCATGCCATGGTGTCCTAAGCAGATTGCATTGGTGTACCCATTTAATGAGCTTTTGTTTGTATGCTCAGCCTGTCACAAGGGAAGGGTTTGGTGTGATCATTGAGTTGTTATGCATGCAAAGTTGGCTCATGTTGGACAAAGTTGGACATGTAGGCTCAATTAGGTGTAGCTTACTATTTTGCTGGGAAAGCCTGCATCAGTACTTCTTCCTCTTACTTGTTACTTGTTACTTACTGTTACAGACACCTTCTGTTCCGCAGTGTGGCCTGACTGACTGGTTGAATGTGGTGTGTCATGACTGTGTGTGTGTGTGTGTGTGTGTGTGTGTGGTTTTTTTTTGCCTAAATGTAGAAGTGCTAGTAGGCTACAAGCCTACACCTCTCATGGCCCAGTTAAAGCTGCTTCTCCTAAGCCCAGCTTTGTGAGTTGCAGGTACTGTACTGTGTGTGTTGGCTGTCCTCCAGTCTTGGCAGAGAAAGAGGCTTTGCTGAAGTGTTGGCTCCTCTTCCCCGGCCTGCACTCTACCGATTGATAACTGTAATTCAGAGACCAAGACATCAGTGCAGGATTGCACTTTTTCTTTGCATGGCAAGAGACTTCCCTCAATAGCCTAATATTGAACGCAGTGCCAGGCCTGTCTACCACCTCTGTACAGGCCGAGAGAGTTGGGAGATTCCATTACGGTACAGTAGGTGCCAAAGAGCTGCACTGGAGTGCTCTGTAAATCTTACCAAATTAGTGGGTACGTGCACCAGTGATGCCATCAGCCTTTCCTCTGTATTAGGCTTTGTTGTGGTATCATGAGCATCTCTGTGTAATGCTAATCAGCATGATAATAATAGTAATAAAAGTAATCATGATGATGATAAATAAATAATGCTAATATCTTGAGTCCTGCAGCCTGGCAGGCTGTTCATCTTGTGACAGAATCTGGCCTAGCTGTTTCCCACTGAGCAGGCCCCTGAAATTGTGTTTTTGTGATAAATGCCAAGATGGATTTTCTGTGTGTGTGTGTGCTTGTTTGTTTGTTTTGTTTGTTTGTTTGTTTTCAATAGAAAGCAAGTAGAAGAAAGAAGCAAAGTGATGTAATGGCATTGGCATGATCTGTAAGGGCACTGATTCACAAGCTCCAACCCTGGAGCCTCAGTGGTGGTGGTGGTGCATTGGAAATGCGTAGAATATGCTCACAATGCCTCCTAAAGCACTATGCTGTGTTCTGTTTTCCATTCTTTGCCATCATTGATTTTTTTTAGCTCCTGTCTGCTATATTGTTATGAGCCATCTCTGTTCATTAGCATCAAAATCTTACAGTGGCTCAAAAAGCCCAGTGATGCAGAAATTGATTCTGAAATCTTCCAAGCCTGAACTGGAATAGCCAGCCTACTGGTTTGCAGCAAGGCCCCAGCATACCCAGTCAGTTCAGTTCAGGTGGAGTTCAACAGGTGTCATGGTTGTGGGCCAGTAAGAACAGGCTAGGATTAGTGCACTGACGGCTCTCTGGCATTGAGCACACAAGCCACCAGCAGCGCCGAGAGCGAGGCACTCCACACACAGCACACTTGGGTCACCAAAGCCCTTTGACAAAATTGTACGACAGCTGTGTGTTTGTGTGTGTGTGTCCATCTATCCATCCAAAGTGTTCGGGCCCAAACCCTTCTGTTCCAGCAAACAGGGTCTTAAAAGGCTGTCAGCTGAAATATTTACCGTGCTTGAGCCAGGCTATTTGTGTGTGTGTGTGTGTGTGTGTGTGTGTGTGTGTGTGAGATGGCAAGTCAGAGAGTGTTTGTGAAAGTGTGTGTCATGTTTCAGGCCTCTCGGAGTGTCGCGTTCAAGCGCTCGCCCATTTCTGTGATGAGTCACGGCGGCGAGGTGGGATTGCGGGTCCCTGGAGTGGCACCCCTACTCCCCAGTGTTGACTTGGAGCTTTTTACAGCATGTTGTGTCAAGAGGCTCCCCTCCCTTCTCTTCAGCTTTCTCTCCTCCCTCACTCATCCCCCTTTCAATCTTAGTGATGACCCCATAGTAAGAGATTTCTCCCTTCTCTCTATCTCTCGCTCCCTCTTCCTTCAATTGATTCTAGGCTACGTACCCTGAAGCCTGGATTTTTGACTTCAGTTGTTGGCATCTCCAAGCTTTGTATGGACAGTGGGCACTAGCCTACTCTTGTAAAGCAACACCAAGGTGTTTTGGTGTTATCCACACGAGAGGCATACCACACCGTCCAAATAGGAGACGTTGGAGTATCCTGGATGTCTGGTGGAAATAACACGTGTTTCTTCCACCCTTCACATGACTTGACTGACTTATTCATTTGAAAATGATGCCACAACAAATGGTAGGCCTAAGTGAAGGATATATAGGCCGCTACCCAAAACGGTGGGGAATTTGAACATGGCCAGTTGTTTTTAATAGTGTTGCCATCATGGCAGCTGAGTGAGGTTCATGTCAGTGTGTGACTTGAGGGTGTTTGGGGACAGATTGGGAATCAGAGGGCATGTGCTGCTCACAGTGGTGTGAACTCCAAGGGGGAACATGGCTAAACTTTTCCAGCCCCTGGAGCAGTCCTCCGCTGGCCTGTCTTCATCAGGCAAGGCTATGCTTGCGGAGAGCTCAGCTGACAGTGATTGACCCAGAACCTGAGAACACTCTGTTCAATCATGTCCATTACATTTCCTTTGTGACAGTGTAATGTGCACTTTCGCATTTTGATCACATCATGATTTACAGCATTTTTTTTTTTTGCTTAACCAAAAAAAGAGTAAATCCAGTTTCAAGTGTAAGCTAAATCATTATTCTGATTAAGGGTTAATTGTGATTTGCTTAAAAGTCTGGTCTTTTAAGCAAAGCATGTAATTTTCCTCTAAAATGTAGGCTAGTTTAAATTTTAGCCATAGCCTTCTTAACATTGCACTGGGCTGATACCAACACTGACCTTCCAGAAATATTGATTTTGAATCCCATCAAGTTTAATGTATGCAGAGAACATTTTGGCGTCCAAGTAAAGATAAGAGTGACGGGTCTAATGAATAAATGCAAAGAGCAATAAAAATGGGAAGAGTGCTGAGAACAAAGAGTTCGTGTTTACTTTGCCAAATGGATCTGTTTTTGCCCACTAGAGTTCACCTGCCCTGGCTGTGTCTCACCTAATACAGTCCTGCTGAAAAGCACTACAGACCAGCAGCAGTGAGCAGTAGGCCTTGCTGGCCTGCTGGTCTAAGCAGGTTTGCGTTGGGCAAAGCCGCTCTGCTGCTGGGCTAAGCTCAGCAGTGTTGGTTTCATGCCAACACATTAAGAACAACCTTGCAGGACCTTAACCAGGCTGTATATTTGGTCAAAAATGTTGGTGTTTGGTTCAGTCAGACTAACTAACAACTGCTAACAACTGTTGTTTAAAATGACCTGTTGCTTCCAACAAGTAGGCGACATGCATGGCCTAATACAGTAGAAAATATGAGTGTGTTGTGTCCAAAACAGAGTTTTCAGAGAAATTCACATTCCTCTAAGCAGACCACTGACATGGTGTCCTTCTGACAGTGTATAGTCCATTGTTTTATCAAAAAGGATAAACAGTGGAGGAATTAAACAGCATTAAATGAGCCCAACTAAATTTAGATTTTCCTCCAGCTTTCCCCCAGACTTTGGGAGACAATTAGCCTACTAAGATGATGATGGGAACATGAAGGGTTTTTTGCTGAAGAATGGGGGGAGGACAAAAACACAACCCTTCGTTGGTCAATTCTCCACACAATGGCTTCCATCAGCGCACAGACAGGTTTGGGCAGTCTCCCATTTCACCTTCTGTTTAGTTTGTTTTGCTCGTTTTCTTTACTCTACTACTAAAGCCCGACCATCCCCCTCTACTTCCTGATGAATCCTGAGCGATGACAGACAGTAACTGCTCATTTTTCAGCCAGGGCTTTAAAGGTCGTATCGGCTTGTAGGTTTAAGCCCAGACAGGTGTTGAAAAAGAAGAGTATGTGGCAAGCCTTAATTATTTTTACTCCATGTTCTCATTTCTTTATTCGTCATTCAGTCGTGTCTTACTCACTCTCGGTTGTGACACACCCAGCACTTCTACTCAGACATGACCAGCAGGGTCAGTTTCCGCTGGCTCTGTCTCGCAGTTTGTCTGTCCCTCAACGAACATCCTAAAAATGTCAAAGCACTGGCAACTCGCGGCTCTTTTCCCATTTGATCATGGGCTCGGGGGCGAGACTGAGGCTCTGGCTTTCTTTTTCTGTCACTTCTTCCCAGGGAACAGGCTCCGCTGCAGATTCCCTCAGCTGTCTTCCGCTGCAACAGCAGCAGATCACAGCATGAAAGAGCCGGGCTCGGTTTACTCGCCAGTAAACGGCTCCAGTGGCGAGGATGAACGTTATCACAGGCAAATGTAGCTAGTCGCCCTCTCAAATGTTTTTAAGCTAATGTTGGCTTCTTACACCAAGTGCAGTATTTCTGTCACTTATGCTATGCTTTGAAGGATGGTTTATATTCTTTCACGATGAGGCCTAGGCATTTACTTCTGTAGAATGAGCAGGCTTTGAATAAGGCAACATGGAGGAAATCTTGTTGAGTGCACCACGCTGCAGGATCACCTCAACTGTCAAAGCAAACTCATCAGTCGGGTGTAAACCATAATTGGTATGACAGACCAGATAACAGGTCACAAGAAGGTAACACGCTATTATCTCCGGTCATTGTGGGATTATCAAGTCTGCTTGATGTCAAAAGATGGTTGGCTGAATCTCAGTTGACATGAGTTAGGAAGCTTTAACAAAGTATTAAAGAGATGTTCTATGTAGAGCATTTCAACCAAATAGCCCTGCTGTTCAAGAGTGCGGTTAATAGGAGAAAGAATTTGGTCAAGCATTGGCCTTGAGCCCAAATAGCGTATTGGCAGCTAAGCTAATAGGCTACCAATTGTAACATGTCAAGGAAGTGAAAGTATTTATTTTTTTGGCTCGCTTCAGTGCTAAATGTGTTTTTGGTGTCTTTGCTTTTTGTTTTTGTCCTGAAATGCTCTAGAACATCACTTGAAGTATTTTTGTCATGAGTTGTTTAATCCGGCCCGCTTAGAAAGAGAGTTACTGTAGCCTAGTAGTTGGCTTATGGGTTCACTCTGTTGCGCTGTGATTTATTTGAATTTCTAGGCCTAATGGCTCCTCTAAATCCATTGTTTTATTGCTGCTGAACTGCAGGTCTTTATTTGAGGGAGACGGCTGGTGGCTGCCCCATATCTTTGGCCCCTTTGGGCTGATTGAGCGGTAGGCTAAGCTGCAACCCCACTGTGGGGGGTGGGTGGGGGGTGTTGTGTTGGTGCGTTGGGCCCCCCATCTGGCTCCACTGGAGGAGCCTCTCCAAATGCATCCCATTTATCCATGTGGAGCTTCACGGGCTCTCGCTGTGCCAGCTGACCCCAATCCATATTGACCCAACCTGGCTGGACACCTTTTCTTTTTTGGGTTTTGTCTGTTGCTGGTGATATTGCTGTGAAATTGCTCAGCTTGCCCTGTTTCACCTCTCCCTCCAGTGGCTGACTGGACTAGACTCCAGACTGGACCAGTACACCCCACTGATTGGACCCCCTGTATCACTTGACCTGATGAGGGTCCTTTCAGTTTACTGGCATTTTTTGTCCATCTCTTTTTTTCTGTTCTGGACGTGTGTAGGCCTTAGTCCTATACACAGTCACTTTTTTAAGGTTAGGAGTGACTTAGTGAGAGTGAGGATACAGTAGGTATGCAATCTGGCCATATCTTAAAACAATAGTCCGGTATCGTAGCTTTGTTGTTTGAGGTTGCAGAGTACTACACAATGCAGACTGAAAAACGGAAGCCGACCAGTGCGAACTGATGAGGGCAAGGAAGCATTGTGTCAGTTTCAGTTTCCAGCACCCCATTCAGTTAGTGGTAGCTGCTGGTTCGCTAATTCAGTCTGTGTACCAAATATCCTCATTGAGATTTTTACCGCAACACTCGGCCACTTGGTGCAACAGGGCTATGGGTTGGTGAGCTGTTGAATAGGAATGGATCAGACTTCCTGTCGAACTGCTCCAGTCGAATAGACCACCCTTGAAGTTCCAAGTACTCTCATCAGCATGCAATTTTAGACCCTTTCATGGATCCTATGGGTGATTGTGCCAGCCATATTTTTTGGTGGTTGCTTGATTTAAGCACTGCCCAGCCCATTGGCCTCTGTGCCAACTGTCACAGTACACAGTAATGGCCTGCACTGTGGACGCATCCGATGTATCAGAATCACTGTCAAATCACTGACTCAAGATTCAGCCAAAAAAATATCACTCTACGTGTGTGTGTGTGTGTGTGTGTGTGTGTGTGTGTGTGTGTGTGTGTGTGTGTGAGAGAGAGAGAGAGAGAGAGAGA
>JASCQY010000388.1:10860906-10872341 GCA_030264315.1 Sardinella tawilis | reverse complement strand
CACCCCCCCCCCCCCCCCCCCCCTTCACACACACACACACACACAGACACAGGGTGACATAACTCACATGCAGGCACACACAAACCCTCATCCTCTGTCAAAGTCATTATTGAGCACTGAAAGGTGGAGCATGTGAGGAGACTAGGGGGAGGGAATGAGGGAGAGAGAGAGAGAGAGAGAAAGAGAGAGAATCAAGAGAAAGAGAGAAGAGAGGGGGAGGGATAAGCAGAGGAGTGGTGGTGTAAAGAGGTTGGAAAGAAGGAGGTGATTGTTGGGGAGTTTGGAAAACTTTATAAAAGAAAGCCTGCTGGGGAGCGAGAGAGAGAGAGAGAGAGAGAATGAGAGAAAACGAGAGAAGAAATCAGACAAACGGAGTATAAACCCAGCAGAGACATTTTAAGCATTTTAAGACTGGACAGCCAGGACGCCACTAACCAACAACTCAGGTAACAAGCTCCTGATATTTCACTTTTAATCTTTGTTTTCTTTTTCAGTTCAGACCCAGATCCTTTTTCTCTACATGATGCAAGTCATTTTGTTCAATTGCCCAAGCTGCACACAAAGAGCCCAGTGTGGTGTTGTTTCAGTTCCAGTGTTTCTTGCTGACATTGAAAGCACTGGACTGTGGCATGGACCACTGTGGCTGAATCCCTTTAGCCACGCTAGCTAACAGACTCAGGGTTTGTGCTCAGGGTTCAGTGTGCAGTAGGGGAGTAAATGGAGCTTTGCGTTCGCTATGACCTTAGCATGTTTACTCATGCAAAAACCTGTTTATGCTGGACATCCGTTCAGCTAACGCTCATTCGAGAGCCATTGGGGAAGGTCTTTGGCATGGTTTACGGTAATCAACAGCAGCTGACAGTGCGTGCACACACACACACACACACACAAACATGCTCTAGGGAGTGCTAGAGCCATTGGCTCTTTCGCAACCCAGTCAGGAGTTTATAGGTTTTCGTCTTTTTCCTATATAGTATTTGGTGTGTTGTACTGCCATAAACCGTTTGGTAGTCCACCACAGGACTCAAAGTTCATGAATGCTGGAACATATGAAAGTCTTGGACACACACACACTAACACACACACACACACCACAGCAGCGGAACATGAACCTGCTTTGACACAATGTGTCTGTACACCTCTTATCACCTCTAATGTCCCAGATACAGTAGGTTTGCTGTCATCGTGTGATTTTTTTTCATCTGTTGGGAAGGAAATTCTTTGGTTGCGAGGGTATACTATGATCCACATCTCTCTTTTTTCACAGACAAGAGAACCGTATTATTTTTCTGGTGCATCGAGCAAAACTGCTTTAAAATGTCAAACTGAAATACATATGTAAAAATGTAGTCCTATGTTGACATTTTTGTTTTCTCAAGAGGATTTCTCATGTTTATGGTTATTTCAGCTGAACTAGCTTCCTTTTCTCCCCACACAGAAACAATGAAGCCTTTCATCCACCTCAGGCAGCTGTCTCTCTTCCTGGCTCTCCTCAGCCTAGGTGTCCCTGAGGCAGCTTCGACCAAACTCACAGAGAACCTGCTGGACCCCTCGGAGGACTATGAGGACGTGGACAACCCCCCCGCCAGAGAGTCCACCACGCGTCCCGGGCCCACACGCACCCTGGAAAACTGCTACAAGAGCATCTGCGAGGACCTGCCTGCTCCCTGTCACGAGCTGGCGGCCGCGACCGGCTGCCTCTGCCCTGGGGTCTCCCTGGGGCCCGGCGCCCTGCCCGCAGCCCCTGTGGTGAAGGTGTTCTGGCAGGCCGGATCGGCACCGGAGGTGCGGTGGTGTGCAGCGCCTGCTTACAAGACCGTCTACAAGGTCCTGGTGGGGGGGAAGGAGGTGGGAGAGTTTGGGGAACTGAAGAGGACGACGGTGGTGAAGGACCTGAGCGCCGGGGCCGAGGTGTGTGTGCAGGCTGTGAACAGCGTGGGGAAGAGTCCGCTGGAGGGGGCTGCCTGTGAGCTCTACAAGCCGCCCGAGGAAGGAGCCAGCCTGGCCCTGAAGGTGGGGCTGATCGGGGGGGCCCTGGGCCTCCTGCTGCTGGTTCTAATCGTTGTGCTGCTTTGGAGGCACCGTAGTCGACGGAAAGACGGAGCCCACGTGAGCAGCGAGGGGGTCCTCTAAGAGGGAAGTGTGTTTGTGTGTGTGTGTGTGTGTGTGTGTGTTTGCTTTTCTCATCTGCCAAAAAAACAGATGAGAGTTGGATACAAAGATGTGGTCAGAAATTTAGATTCTGTTTGTTGATACGATGTACAACAGTATACAAACACCTTCCCTCTAAACAGAGACTTCTCAAGCTCAGTTGAACAGAACAGAACACAACAGAGGTTGTGAAACTTTTTGGAGGTTTAGACTAGGAGCTACACACCACACAAATCAAATGACATCTACCATTTGCATAATTGTCTTATCATTAATTGTTTATCATGGCCTGTGGACAAACTGTTCTTGTTACAAGAGTGCATTTATCTCAAGAGCTATGTGTTTACATGGGGTTCGATGGATGTGAGTGTGCATATTCAAGAACTTTTCATTCTTTGACTATGCAGATTCAAGGTGGCGCAGCAGTGTCTCTGTTTACTTTTTATAATAGCAAAATTGGCAAAAGAAAAATGTGATGAAAAGAACGAGGCATTCGATGGATTACAGAGATGGATCATGAGATAGATGGGTGGAGTAGATAGCTGGAAAATCAGTAGATGATGAAGGTGTTTATTCATGCAGAAACCAATTCATACGAGGCACATGCCTCAGAGTCTGGGAATGTGATTGGGCAATCAGAGTACTGGCTGGACTCAGCTTAACCCTGCCTGATTGTGTGTCCGATACAGGACCTCAGCGCTAATGCAACACCAAGAAGGTGATGGCACAGGAAACCCACTTGCATGCAGTTGGGAGAAACGCCTGTGGCACTGAGAGATTGACAATCCCATCTGGTGCTGTAGGCTGGGGCGGGGCAGTGGGGTGAACACAGAGTGGATATGAGCCACACTGGTCTGGAATCAGGACACGGTGTCCATTTGTTGATATCAAACTAAACCCTCTGATAGCGGCGTTTTGGCCCGTAGAGCGAGAATAAGTTTAAAGACAAATTCCTCCTCTCACAAAACTCACAATGGCTTATTTAACAAAATTAATTAAGAAAATAAATTTAGATTTTTAAAAATTCATTTCTAACATGATCAAATTTTTCAGAAGTTTTATGTTTCACTTATACAGTAATTTCTGAATGTACTGTCACTACTCGTAAAAATGTGTGATGTTTGTGGTAAAAGCCAGCTGCTGAGAGAGAGATGAGTCTGAAATGGGGGAGTCTTTCTCCAAATAAATTACCCTGGAATGTTATGCAATAGCAGTCCTCGGAGCTCAGATGGTAGTTTGTGAGGGAGAAAATGTCTCATTCACACAACCCCTACATAGGTTTGTTCATGTACTATAAATGCTTGTGCGCAGTGGGATGTCCATCCTATAAATATTTATTGTATATTTTCTATGGTCATTTTCATGTTTTAAGAAACTAAGTTTGTTTTTGTATTATTTGAAAAATATAAGAAAAAAATACTGCTGTATCGTTTCATTTATTCACACTGCTTTTTTCCCCACATTTGCTAAAACATATTTCCCCCAAAACATCCTGGCTAAACGTCATTTCCTCAAAACAGTTAACACAAATCAAACACAGTTCAAACTAGATTCACAAATCCCTTCATTCTTCTTGCAAAACTGAATAATCACCTCAAAAGAGTTGTGCTGTGCTCAAAAGCTAATTCTTTCTTATGGCCAAAAAACAGTTCGATTCAGCATACAGTAATGCACAAACAAGGAAAAATCTACATCCAAAAATAAAGTATTACAATACAGTAAAAATAAAGTAGTGAATTTATAAAAAACACACACTCGCCCCCTGGGCCTCTGGTTTCTGTTGATATGAAAGTCCAAACAGCCTATTTCAACCTTGAACTGGCTTGTATTGGTTGTAACTTCATTAGTCACAAGTGTTATCGATTTTGAATCATAGTGTTTCAATGGTGACATACTGTATGTGCGTTAATTGTGTTCACCTTCCGCCTTGTTTGGTTCACAGTATAAGAAGTACATTAGAATGTGTTTAGAGTTTTGCAAAAAGGTAAATGAGTTTTGCAAATGCACCCAACTAGCTCAAAGTACTCTATGGTTTTGACAGAAAAGTGATGAATTAAAAAAAAATGTGTCCAGGCATTTGAAAATTTGATTCAGATAATATGGTTTAGTGTTTTAGCAATCGTGAAAAAAACTGTAACAAAGAAAGAAAGAATAGAGCAAAAATGAAAGAAAGAGAGCTGGGTATTTTGGTCTCTGTGACACATCTAAACACGTATCACAATTCATACTTTCAGGTTATTGTTTCAGTAACAGTGTCAATCAAAATCATTTTGAAAAGCAGAGAACACATCATTTTGATATAATACATAAAAAAGATCTCATAAAGTGCATGATTGTTTCTCTAACAGTCTGGTTTAAGAAACATAAACAAATTTTTAGTTGTCAAATAAAAATCTGATCCCAGTCATGCTTATCTAATGCAGAATTTTTTTTTCTCCAAAAATATAATTCACTCTATCTGACTCCCCTGTTTATTCAAACGATTTATTCACCATTCATTTTCCTCAGTGTTGTAGATGGGCATCATCCGTAACAAATGGTCATTTAAGGTAAGCATTCAAATCTTTTCGGGGAAGTTACTGGTATGTGTGGTTACAGGTCCCAAGTATGCATGGTATTTCAGAGATATCCATTTAGTGGGAAAAACAAAATCTCTCAGGCCTATTTTGCAGAGAAGTCACCGCCTTGTGGTTAGCGCTGGTAGTGGCATGACAAAGATATTTCATCTAAATTGTTTTTCTTTACTAAATATAGGCTAATGCATTGTGTGGCAATGGATCTGTTGCCTTACCCCAGGGCTACACTGGATGTGTTAAGTTACATTAAGACAAGTGAAGTTGGTCTCTTTTTTTAGAATGTTCGCCGTGCTGCCTTGTGTGAAGTAGCCAGTTCCATATAATGGAAGCTGTTACAGCAGATATGTCTTTGACTAAATGCATCTAGCCTCCCTGTTACAAAGAAAAAAATTGCCGTACAGTACCAAGAATACGGTGCAGAATTAATAAAGAGCATGGCATTTGTTAGAGAGATTCAGTGGGTAGTATCTGCAAGTTAATGTTTGATGAGATTGACTTTGATGGTTTCCCAGCATTCAAAAAGCCTACTCTCGAGCCTTCCTCAAATCGCAGGCCCCTCCTCACTGCAAGATGGAATTTGCAATGAAAAACTCTTGTCCCACAAGGGACATTACTTTTTAGTGTAATGGACTAAATGTTCATCATAAAAGGAGAAGAGCCTGGGGGGAAAAACATTTAAAAGACAGAAGTTTGAACTGACGTTGAATATAAAATCCAATTTAATCGTTTTTCGTTTAAATATGGTTTCCCACAGTGAGAACATAGCTTTGTTATAAATTTAAAGGGAAAAATAATATTTGGATGTAAGCATCTAGTCTGGTACATGCTGCATTTCCACTCCAGCAGACAAGATTAACATTCCATAGTCCGGATTTTAGCCAGATTTTTATACAACTGCCATTTCTGACAATTCAAAGGAAAATGGCATTTCACTTTCCCCATTTTCAAAGAGTTATATGAATTACTGTGCACACATTTCATGTGACACAAACTCTGAGCAGCTCAAACAGCTTAGCTATTCCTATTCCAACGCCATGGCTGAGCAATGCCTTTCATTTTAAAGGAGAAGTTTGGCGTGAACAATCAATAGCCCTGTTGTTTGAGGTCACCAAGTGTTGTCAGTAGGAAAATGAGAGAGAAAATTTGACACAGTGTAGACCAAATACTGAACGGGCAACTAACATTAAGTGAACGGGGCATAGTAACTTACTTTCAGTTCCATTTCGCCATACGCCATTCAGTTAAAGTCACACTATGCAAGCCTCCCTCCTACAGGTGGCGATTTATTTAAAATATAGCAAGTCATTTGACATTGCGTAGTGTGGTAAAGCCGGTAGGAAGGGGTTGACGGCGGCGAAATAGTCTTCATTTGCCCTGGGATGAACTATTTAACTATCAAAGTGACTATGACGCTGATATATTAACCTAAAAACGTTGCATAGTGTACCTTTAACCTTAGTTATCGCTTTGTTATTCAGTCTACATGTTGCATCACCTTCTCTGGTTCCTTTTCCAACAGACAGCATTCAGTGACCTTCAATAACAGAGCTATTGATTGATTCACACCAGATTTCTCCTTTAACAGTGGAGCATTTGCTCTGTAATGAAAACAGACAAACAGGCTAAAGGAGGGTGGAAATCCATGATACCTGGACTGTCACTGCTATGCAGCCATCACACCTGACAGCGCTGGAAACCATGTGAACCAGAGCTCAGTGTCTTTCAGGCATAAATGAACAGGTTGACGGCTGACCGAGCCGACTGAGTACAGAAAAGGGATTACCATTTCTTATATCTGATGATCTTTAGTCAGCAAATTTTATCAATGACATTCAATTTGTATAAAGTCAGATGCTTGTGACTCCCTGGAAGATGAGATATTGTATCTCAACGGGACCTTCCTGCTTAAACATGAATATATAAATGATATATAAATAATTATATATTTTTTTTATTTCAGTTTTTAAAATACGTATTATCAATAACATGGTGCTGAAAAAAATGCCTACATGTATATATATAGGGCATGATGCACGTAAGTACTTTTTTCATCTAATGTAAGGTATAGTGAGTTGAATACATACATCAAGTTAGCATCATTGCACACCCAACAATTTCATGTAAATATACCAGGGTACCAGCATCAATGTTCTTCTGGCTGACCATTTTCACTTCTTTTTAATAGGTTAGTCATAGCATAGCTTATAGCCTAATAGCCTATAGCCTATAGTTCAAATGATTCATGTGAGCGAAGAGTCTTATCATTGCTAATCGAACAAACAAACAAGCCCACTCATGTGATGCAACACAATGTGACAAACCACTCCAAATTGGTTTTGTATGAAGGCAATATCATAATAAATGTCAGTGTATCTCTGTGAATTTACATCAATGTCCTTCAGAAGCTCTATAAAAATAATCGTTTACAACCCATCAATCATCTCTGATCATTAAGATGTATATTAAATGTTGATGTACTGGTAGGTTGTTTCCAAAAGTTTTGGTTAATGACATAACTGCTTGTATCCTTGTATCCTTGTATTAGCAAACCAACTGGAGCACTGACAAGAGTCTTGTCATAATAAGTCATAATAATTGCCCTCAACAATGACAGAAGCAGATGGGCATTAAAGCAGTTAGTCCAGAGAGGTCAGTATTTAAGGATCTTTGGTTAGGCCTTATTCATTTGAAGAGTTTTTGGTCAGGATCTGTCTGCACAAATGCAAATTCCTCCACAGGTGAGTTTGCGCCAGATGTCCAGCAACTGCTTTGACAGGTGTAAACTAAGACGGTTCCAAACTCCACAGTCAGCTCCATATTTGGGTCACAAATGCGGAGTAAACTCACTAGAGCTGGCATCAGCTGGAACTCTAATGTTCTACAACTTCCACAGTTGCTGCATGGAGGGACAACCTGCTTCATATCTGTTGGGGGTTTGGTGATGAACAACGGTGAGCTATTTCTACAGTATCTTAACACCTGTTCAGGACACAGAGATATCTTCTTCATGAACCCTGCAAAGACCACATCCCCATGTCTGACCTCCGTTTTCTCATACTTTTCCTCTCCTCCTCCTCCTCCTCCTCCTCCTTCCAGCTCCTTCACTGCCATGCCCTCTCGTTGCTCGTACTCTCGCAGCAGCTTCTGAGCATGCTCCATCCCGCTGGCCCACGCAAAGTCTGCCTCCTCCACTACACTGACATAGAAGGGCTGGAAGACTGGGCCCTTCTGCTGGGGCTCCTCTGTGGTGCTAATACTGAGACTCTGGAGCTGGCTGCTGACGTCTGGAGCAGCGGGAGGAAACACGGGAGCATTTTGTGATGTCAGAGGCTTACTGGAACTCCAAGTTTCACCACCATCGTCTTCAATGCCCCAGTCATCTGCATCGTCACACCAGTCAGTGCTAGCCATGGGTGCTTGCTGAACTGCCGAGTCCTTCACCCCTAGTCCTTCTGTGGAGGACTTGATGTCTGACTCCAGGCATTGTGAACGCAGAACCCTCCAGCTTTCAGATTTCCCATGGCAGTCAGTGTTGGTGCAGGCAAACACATTTATGGTCCGATGGTAGGGAGAGGCATCAAGAGGACAATACACTTGTACAACGTGTGAAAGAGGAGAGTTACAGAGAGAGCAACTTGGGTACCTCAGAGATACAACAGGAAACTGGTCCGGTTCACCTCCGATCTTGTTTGTCACAAATGTAGAAAAGTTTTTCTTCTTATTATCAATCGCTCCATCGCACAGTCCCAAGAGTGTGTTTTCGAGAGGTTCTGCCATAATGACAGTAAATTCATGGTAAAGGGAGATAACCACGTGTTATCTCCTGTAGCTACAGTCAACGAGGTCGAGTGGTGCTTTACGCAGACGCAATAACATTCGACATCATTGTGCGCCTTTGTGTACCTTAGATGTCATTAATCGGCGACGCACTTTTGCACCAATCAAAAGTCGGAATTTATCTTCGTTAGAATGTGCGTTGGTCAGTGCAGGCTACTTTGTTAACGTTAGTTATTTATTTCCTCGAACTGAACAGATTTCATTGTTGCAGATGTCCATACGTGTTTTCTTAAGTATAAAACGACGAGAGACCTATACTCTAAGGTTTCAAAAAGGGAGTGTTTACAAAGGAAACGACAGTGCAGCGTTAGCTGTGCTAACCTAGGTAGGTACTGATCAGTCTCTTGTCGTTCATTTAGACTACATACTGTGCGTCTAGTACTATTTTCTTTGAAATGGTGGTAAAGCGTCCAGACACGGACATTTTAACTGCGTTTTATACGGCATTTATTCGGATCTGTTGAAAAACACATTGGCAACGTATTGCTAGCTGGCTAACGTCGTTAACGCAGTATCCACATCGCCTCGACAGCTAGGGTTGCTTCACCATGAGCACGAAACGGGGCAATTGTGGAGGCATAGGAACTCATTCACCATCAAGTTCCAACTCTACAGCCAGCGGTGTTTGTCGCAAACAGAGCACAACCACTGCTAATATGCAGTCTGGTGGTGGCTTCAACTTTGAACCGAAGGGCGAAAGAGCTGGATGCGAATCCAGTGTCTCCATATCCTCACTGAAAAACCGTCTCGCCCCAACCATTCGAAACACTCTTGCTGCTGCAGTGGACACACTTCTCGGAGAGATGGTCCTCGTACTGACCGAGACTCAGCAAGAGCTGGTGACGAAGGAGCAAGAAAACGAGAGACTCAAAGTACGCCTCGAGGTGTCGGAGCGAGAGATGAAGACGTTACAAGATTGTTTGTGCAGTGCCCAGAAACTCATCGATCAACTTCAGGGTCCCTTTGGTGGGCCCCCCAATTACGGTCAACAATTTTATCCCACCTCTCCTCCGGGATCTATCAATCCTGGACTTGACAGATCTCGCATGGGACATCGGATTCCGAACGGGCCCGATGCTCGGTGCTACGGCGTTGAACCAGATTATGGCGGTACCATGGGTGATGCGTCAATGGGATACGACTCGCGGGACGATTACAAGAACTGTCATCTCTCCATTCAGGCAGATGGTACCGTGACCAATCACATGTTCGACTCAATGGCGGTAAATTCTCAAGGGATGTCAGAGCTCCACAGGCCAGGTGAGCAACACACCTTACATTTTGAAAGTTTGCACAATGTAATTAACAAAAGAATCTGTACAATAGATTTTGGAATAGATGTCCAGCATGATAAGTGAATGATAAAGTTACATCTGATTTGTTCACCTGTTGTGATATGCAAATGACTTCAAAAGATATGGTAATTTCGTACCAATCCCTAAGCAGCATTTGGGTGAAATGAATATTTGAAATAAAATAGACTGGGCTTGACACAGCTTTATTGTGGCTCTGCTCCAGATGGTGGTGTGGAGACGAGGAGGCTCCCTGAAGGCCCAGGCCTCGGGTCCTTGGCCCCCTCAGGCCACCGGCTGGCGGTGAAGGAGGAGCAGGGTCAGGTCCCGGGCTCGCTGTGTCGCCGGGGAGGCCGAGAGGCCGGCTCTGAGACGGAGCAGACTGCGCAGAGTGTCGGTGAGCTGGGCTGCATCCATGTGGTGGAGGAGGAGGGGGGTGGAAGTGGCGGTGGAGGAGCTGGGCGACGTGGTTACCCTCAGACACACCCACCTCCACCAGGTCCTCACGGCGAGGCCTCCACCAGCTCTGGGGCACGGGGACACACAGGCCTGAGGGGCGCCCAGAAGACAACGCCGACCCGGGGGTCCCCCGGAACGGCAGTGGCAGGGCACGGAGGGAGCACGCCGGGCCGAGGCGAGGAAAGCGTGGGTCCCAGCGCCGGCGAGGCGCTAACGGGGACGGACGCTTCTAACGGTGACCGCCCTCACCTGTGTCTGGAGTGTGGCAAGACGTTCCGCCTCATCTCCAGCCTGAAGAAGCACGTGCGCATCCACACGGGCGAGAAGCCCTACCCGTGCGGCGTGTGCGGTCGGCGGTTCCGCGAGTCGGGCGCGCTCAAGACGCACCTGCGCATCCACACGGGCGAGAAGCCCTACGCCTGCTCGGAGTGCGGCACTCGCTTCCGCCACCTGGACGGCCTGCGCAAGCACCGGCGCACGCACACGGGCGAGAAGCCCTACGTGTGCGCCATCTGCGGCAAGCGCCTCAGCCGCCTGCAGCACCTCAAGCACCACCAGCGCATCCACACCGGCGAGCGGCCCTGCGTCTGCCCCTGCTGCCACTGCAGCTTCAAGGACCCCGCCAGCCTGCGCAAGCATCTCCGCACCAGCCACCCAGGGGACCCCGCCGCAGCCGCCCACACCCAGGACGGGGTGCTCGGGAGCGGCTTCAAGGAGGACCCCGAGGGGGGCGCAGGTGGCGGAGGTGGAAGTGGTGGTGGTGGTGGTGGCGGCGGAGGGGGAGGTGGGAGCGGGGCGGGCAGGGAAGATGACCCCCTCCAGGGATCCATGGGTCCGTCCCCCGGAGCAGCAATGCGCTTTGGGATGTGGGGTGATGACGAGGAGCAGGATGAGGAAGAACAGCCAGTGGTAGACTGTGTGTAGGGAGACGGAGACACACACACACACACACACACATTCCTGCACTGATGTACAGATGTGTGTATGTAATTGAATTGAAATCAGTGGGCACCTTGTTTCATGTGTGTATGTATGTATGTATGTGTATTTGTCTGTGTGCGTGTGCGAACTTGCTTTAGTATTTATCATACATTAGCACCTTAAACCATTGGGCTGTATA
>JASCQY010000388.1:10818317-10831434 GCA_030264315.1 Sardinella tawilis | reverse complement strand
GGAGACATCTCTCTCTCTCTCTCCCTCTCTCGCCCCCCCCCCCCCCCGCTCTCTCGCTCTCTCTCTCTCGCTCGCGCTGCGCGTGTGTGTGTGTGTGTGTGTGTGTGTATGTGTGCGCGGCGGAGCCAGCAGGGTCATCAGCGGAGGGCATTGCAAAAGAAGTCCTTCCAAAACGGCAAACAAACAAGCAACCCTTTCTAGCGATGCCAATGCCTAGTGCCAGGGCAAACAAGTGGACGGGCATGGGGCGATGCCCAAAATATGCTAAGAGGGGTCCAACCGCTGTTGACTCTGCAGCGTGGAGAGTGCCCGTTCGGAGGCGCGGACGTGGGGCAATGGAGTAGCTGTGTGTCGGTGGCCAGGCCTCTCTGTCAGCGGCTAAGGGGCGGTGGAACTGTGAAACCCAGGACGGTCAGCCCCTTAAGTCCCCCGTGAGCCAGGCCTTCAATTCATGGTTTCCCACAGAAGAGCTGTGTGCGGAGCGGTCAGCCTGCTGGACAACGACACACACTGACCCATCTGATGCTCTTGAGATAGACAGACCGTGGGGTGGTTTTTAGTCTACCAGGGCACCGAGGGACTCATACACACACACACACACACACACACACACATATACATATACAGTGTACACGCACACACACACACACACAGGAATAAAAAGCTCCGCAGTCCGTCTTCAGGGCCTTCTCTCCCTTTCTCTCTCTTTCTCTCTCCTTCTCTCTCTCTCTCTCTTTCTCTCTTTCTCACACACACATACACTCACACTTTCACACACACAAACTGAGTTACCTGATTCTTCTTAGATTTTTCCACAGTCTGGTATGTGAGCAGAAATACTTTAGGCCAACATATAATTTTAGTACCTGTAGTACCTGGGGCTTGAGGTTGCGCTTGAATAAGAGGCTCCTCCTGCTCTGTCTGTGCTTGGGGCTTAGGCTGGCCAATTATGGCCACGGCTACAAACACAGCAGCCCCACAATGGCTCAGCTCTCTGCGCTGGGCTATTTTTGCCAAATATGCACAAGCAGGCTAGGCAGCTATAGCCCTGGCTAAGGTGGCAGTGCCCCAGGGTAGACGCCACACACTTCGCCTTCCTTTGGAACTCTCTTTCTCTTCCCTTGGCTTTTTCAGTTTTAGTTCTCTCTCAGTCTTCTTTTTTCTCTCTGTTCTTTCTTTCTTTTCTCCCTTTTTTGAGTGTTATTTAGTCATTAGTTTCTTTGTCTTTTTGTTTCTCTGGTATCTCTTCACCACTTTTCTTTCCACTTACTCTTACCCTCTCTCTCTCATTCTCTCTCTCTCTCGCACACACACACACACACACACGTAGGCTTTTCTTCAGGATATGGTCATGTGAAGCCATCAGAAGCCTCCTCCTCTTAGTCTGTCCTCCTTACCCCTCTTTTCCTATGTTGTCTTTGCTGTCTCCTTGGGCCCCGGGGTTGGATAATCAAATTTGGAAAAGAGGTTATGCCTCACCCCCTCTCTCTCTCCCTCTCTCTCTCTCTCTCTCTTTCTCCCTTTCTCCCTTTTCTCTCTTTCTCTTTTTCACACACACACACGCCAACACACGCACATGCAGACACAACTATACACTTGATCCCAGTCACACCGCCATTCTGCTTTCTATTTCAGTCGATCTTTTCTTAGTTGTTTTCTTCCCTGTCCCAGTGGCTATGTACGCCTTCTTCCTCTCTTCCCTCCTTTTCTCTCTGCCTCTTTTCTCCTTCACATGCTTATTGTGTCCCTTCTTACTTTCCATTTGCTCTTTTTCTACTTTTTTTCCTGGGTTCTGGGTCATCTTTTCCCATGACTCTCAGTCCTCCTCCTCAGTACCCCCTTCTCTCTCTCTCTCTCTCTCTCTCTCTCATGCCATTCTCTTCCTGCCTTTGCTCATACTTTTACACAGGGCTCAGTCTCAGTCTGGTTGTTTTCTGTACAAACACTGTTGAGGAGTGCCACTCTGCTGGAGATAACTATGGCAATCTTGACTTTGTCTGGTGTGTGTGTGTGTGTGTGTGTGTGTGTGTGTGTGTGTGTGTGTGTGTGTGACTTCTTGGACAGTGTGAGTGGCCGTAGTCCAGGGTCAGTACAGCAGAGCTCAGACCAAGCTCTCTCTCCCTTCCCCCCCCTCTCTCTCCCTCTGTCTCCCTCTCTCTGGGAGTCCGAATCAGACACTGTCAGACGTGGTGACATCATGTTTGGGGAATGGCCTGCTGTTTAGGAGCAGTCTCAGGTGGCTCTGCCTCCTCCTCCCTTGTGGGCCAGTTACACAATAGCCCTGGCACTCAGCACACCGGAGAGGAGAGGAGAGGAGAGGAGAGGAGAGGAGAGGACTGGATCATACGGCCCCCATAGCAGCTGTTGACTTCACCACAATAACACAAGACATTTATCTATAAAATGTTGGAATGGACGTGTAAAATTCCAAGCCAAATTTTAAGCCAGTTTCATAGTAAACGGCTCCCCAATCAGGAACCTTTGCCAGTGCTAGACCCCTTTCTTACTCTATTCCTGCCTGCATTAGTGCTCTCATCATTGGTGAAGGCTTCTTTTGCAGGGCTTTTTTTCACTTGGCTTTGTCTAACTTATTCATCAACAAATAAGCTTTTTTGTTTCTTGTATTGGCAACAGTAAACACTGGTTTGAAGTTAGATCAAATGTATGGTATTTTATCTACGTATTTGTATGTTTGTCTTTTCTTGTGCTTGCTTTCTCTACTTTTTTGTCAACTTCTTTCTTCTTGCTTTCCTTCCTACATTCTCTCTTTTCATTCTTTCTATGTTTTTCTCATTCACCTTTTCATTCCCCCGCCCCTCTCTGTCACCCTCTTCCCTCTCCTGCGCTCTCTGGGTGTTGGATGGAGGTGATGGCGAGTGCCTTATTACAGACTGGGAACAGACAAAGGAGAGACAGACGCTGGTTCGGATGGAGCAAGTCCAACCTTAATTGTTTCCGTGTGTGTGTGTGTGTGTGTGTGTGTGTGTGTGTCTGTCCCACCGACGGAGCTCCGTGGTCAGGCCTCTGGAACTGCGCCGTGAGGCCTCTTGAGCTCTGTGGTGAGGCTCACTCTCCGAGGCAGAGACTGTTAGCGGCGAGAGGTTGCAGTCTGAACCAGCTAACTGTGGCTTGCACCCATTATAATCAAGATGGGAGCAGACATACAGATGTGGGGGAACGAGCATAGTGTATAGAGAGAGAGAGAGAGAGAGAGAGAGAGAGAGAGAGAGAAATAGAGAGAGACAGTGAGTCAGCATAGCTACTTTAGCCTTCCGTTTTAGGTTTCTGCTTGAGCCTTCTGATCAGGACGGAAAAACTGACGTGTGATTGAAACGTCTATAGTACATCTACATTCATTATCATCATATAAGCTTGGACCTGCTGTTCATTCAGTTAGGCTTTAGCTTTGGCTTTACTTTGTTGTATGCACAACAGTATATCCAGGGAGGAGGGGTCCCATAGACATATAGATGATATTCATAGTTTAAAGCTGACAGCATGGCTGAGATGTTGGAAATACCCATCTATAGTAGTGCACTGAGTAGTGCACTGAGTGTGTGTGTGTGTGTGTGTGTGTGTGTGTGTGTGTGTGTGTGTGTGTGTGTAAAGTCATACTGGGTCCCTGTCTCTAATCTCCATCCTTCCTGTTTAGTCCTTTTCCGTCTCCTCCATTCTCTGCTGTTTGTTTGTCCAGAGCGAGGGAGCTCGGTGCTCAGTGTGGGAAAACCTCGCAGAGCCTGCCGGAGACATGAACATTTTTCCTGCTTGTTTTACGAGAGCCCGGCCGCTGTGATTTTCAGCCTCTTTTTTCCATATTCCAGTAAAACACACTCATTCATTCGGAACAAAAGTCAAGGCCCGGTTCGCTCATTCCCCAATAACACCCTCCCTCCATGATTGGCCGAGCAGACATCTCAGTGATTTTGATTGGATGGCTGGGCCATACTTTGCGGTACATCTACTGTTACTGCACTCTGCTGTGATGAAATGAGTTGAAGCTTGTGGACTGTATGGACCATATACTGTATATAGTCACTATTATGTATCTCTATGGTATGGACTGTAAGCTATACATCATCATATGGCTATGAATGATGTTTTGCCATTTGAATTGTAACACAGGTGAAGAAAGCCAACATGAAAGGCGAGATTCCGAAAGGTTGCCATGGTATCGATCTTACATAAACATGAGCACTTTGAGGGTTCCAGCTGATTAAAAGTACACGCTTGAGAGACTTCACTTCAGTTAGAATAGATCTTTCTCATAACACCGTTTCATGGGATCCATGATTTGCCTCAACAGATGTTCTGATGACAATAAATTCAAACAAAGACGCAATAAGTTCTGCCAGTTTTTCCATGATGAATAAGCCTGGCATTGAAAAGCATTGTTACTCCCTTTTACCGTTTCTATAAAAAGCACCTCATCTTGGTGTGACAGTGCATCTGTAAGCACCTGTGCAGACATACTAGCCGTCTGAGGGTATGTCCTGCACACGACACTCTTTAACTCATGAAATGCGTCTGACTGACTGCTCTTGCTGAGACCTGGCACTGCAAACCTTTACGTCCTAAAACAACGCCTATAAAGCAGTGTTATTGGTTGCTACGGTCCTCTATGAAAGCATTCTGGTTAACAAGCGATATCCTGCCATGGAACACCTCCATGTCATGCACAGCTTCCAGAACTTCAGCACAGATTTGGACACTTGAATTCTGCTGGAAACACCTTAAACGGTAGGCTGTATTCAGGCATTTGGAAAATATTGGATAAAGATGGTGGCATTTGATGTCCAGAGGTACAGTATCTCGGATGTTTAAATCCCCTTTTTAGACTAAGTAGCATTTTTTTTCCTTCGGAGGTTCACCACTAAGCATCAAATGTGGTTTGCACTGGTTATGTCTTTCTAGACTATTGTGGCTTCTCCACCCAGGGGCACTAAGGTAGCAGACGTGCCGTGTTGTGTTTGCCAAAGGGCTCTCAATGATGGCTTCCTCTGGGATATTGAGCAGGGGAAAGTGAGAGTGAAGATTCAGATGTGTTTTTGGGATGAGCGCTGTGGATGCTTGTTTGGTGATGCAACTTAAACATGGTCCAGAGAGGCGAGGTTGGCATGGTGACCATGCGTCACCACACCATGCCCCAATTTGCTCAGACACTAGCTGTTCACGGCGTGCCACTGCTCTGCTCCTGGAATAAACCCCGTCTGTCTTTATTTGACCCTTGGAGTGCGTGCAGACAAAAGAAGGTCAAGCCACCATGCTGAGTCACATCCCTGGGCCAGGCTGGGTAATTCACATCACTGGCACTGCCCAGAATGCCACCGTGGGCAGGGGTGTCGTGTCACGCATGCCAAAGGGCAGCAGCACAGCATGAGGAGGGCTGGTAGTGGGTGGCGTAGACCTCTAGCGCTCTCTTGAAGCTCTGTGCTACTAGTCTGTGGTAAAGGAACATATAATGATGTTGTGTATTCCCTTTTCTGGGGAGTTTCCAGCCAAAAGATATCACTCCATTTATAGCAACCTTACTTTGTTTGCGTAGGATTGCAGTGCCTTTACTTGAGGGTGCAGGACATGTGTTGCTGTCTGTTGCCTTAAAGGGCAGTGAGGGGCAGTTGGGGCGTTTGCAGTGCTGCTGCAGGGAGGCGCCCTGTGTCTCTCGTCTCTGAAACGTGGCGGCAGGATTGTGAGTGTGGCCGTGGCGTAATGCGGTGGTCTGATGCTCTGCTGGGGTGTTAATGGAGAGCAGATGTGTGCCAGTGTGGGGAACTAGGGGAGCGTTTCCTTGAAGCCATCTTCTTCTGAAGCTCTTTGCCTGCGCTGGGCTTTCATCTTTTCAACTTTGACCTTCAATCAGCACCATCACATACTGTGTACTCTATTGTGTAGTTTTTCCTCCCTTTCAAGTTTGAAGCTTCATTTTCAAAAACTTTGTACAGGAGGAATGTGAAAATGTAATTCTGCAACATACTTTGAGACGGTGTAAATAGATATTGATGATATTGAATCAAAGAGGTGGCCTAGTGATGTGGTCTAATAAAATGGTCTAGTAATATGTAATATGTTCTATGGTTCTTATACTTTCACATTGGCACCTGTGCATGTTCTACACCACAAACAACCTAGAACTTCTAGACAGCACACAGTTGTATTCTCTGTATTTTGGCAGAATGTATGTGTGTGGGTGTCATGTCACCTACTGGATGCCTGAACCTCAAAAGATACATGAAGTATTCAGTATATCTATCTATTTATCTATCTATCTTTTTATCTATCTATCGGATCTGAACTCTTGGAAAGCTTCATTTCATACTGTTTAAAAGGTTGATGATTGAAAAACTCTGCCCTGCATTTTCTTCAGGCCTTTTGGTTTCCTCCTCACTATTGCTTTCACTGCCATCATTGTGTACATTATCTGAGCCCTGTCTTTTAAAGGAAAAAAGTTAACACCTCACATATTATCTAGCTATTAAGCAAATCCGGTTTTACCCATTTGTAAAAACCTCTCTCTCTCTCCCTCTCTCTCTCTTTCTCTCTCTCCCTCTCTCTCCCTCTCTCTGCCTGCCTGTCTCTTTCTCTGCATTGCAGTGGTGTGCCCTCTGACGTGTCTGAACGGGGGCATGTGTGCGTCGCGTACGCACTGCCTCTGCCCGCAGGGCTTCACGGGCCGTCTGTGCCAGTACCCCGTGCAGAACATGTCGGGGCGCGGCAACCAGCCTCCCGTCCTGCCGGTGCCCGCGGGCGGAGGGGGCGTTGGGGGCAAGGCGGCGGGAGGGGCTGGCGGAGAGGGCCAGAGCATGCTGGAGCCTCTGGGCAGGCGTCAGATGACACAGACCCACACCGTCCTCACACTCCCCCTTCTACAGGGCCCCGGGCACCACTCCTCTGAAGGTACAGTACCGCAGGCCCACACTGCACCACACTCCTGGGCCTCTCCAATGGGCCAGAAGCCTTCTTGGAACTCTATGACTAGATAGAGAGAAAGAGAGAAAGAGAGAGAACATTTTATTGTCTAATAAATCTGAAAATTGCATTAGCATAGCCTTGCAGCTCCATTTGTGTAGAATTAGCATAAAACTTACATTACATGTACATACATACATTCATACATAGATGCATACATACATGCATACATACATACATACATACATACATAGATGCATACATACATACATACATGCATACATACATACATTCATACATACATGCATACATACATGCATACATACATACATACATACATAGATGCTGTACATACAACTACATCCAGTATAGGCTACCTGATACTCACACAGCTATTCTACTAAATGGTCTTTGTGTCTTTCCAGTGCATGTGCGTGTCCACCATCCGACAGACACGTCGGTCATCATCCAGCCCCTGGACCAGCCAGATGGGAAGCCTCCCAAAACTGTGACACGCCTGCCCCCTCCCACACACAAGCCTAGGGGGCGCTGTTTCCAGGAGACAACTCCCAAACAAGCTGTGAGTTTACCTATAGTGGCATCGCATCATAGTTTAGCTCATTGGCCTATTTGTCAGTACTTCACTACTACAACCACCAATCATCAGCAAGTATGATGGGACACGCCTCATTTTAAATGACTTCAAAAAGGTTTACATTTACTTACCAAACAAGAGAAATCATTATTACTGTGTTATGCCACAATTGTGGCCCACTAATAGTGTATATCATTCGGCCTACTGATGACGACGATGATGATGATGACGATGATGATGATGATGATGATGACCTCACTTTAACAGAGCTGGTGGTGATCCAAGATCCAAAGTTATGGCCCAGAAGTAGATGTTGCATGTTGTGTCCAGTAGGCTGAATGATGCGCACAATGACTGACTAAACTGCTCTCTGGTCTTCTCTCCATTGTTATGGCCCAGAGGTAGATGTTGCATGCTCTGTCCAGTAGGCTGAATGATGCGCACAATGACTGACTAAACTGCTCTCTGGTCTTCTCTCCATTGTGTGTTGCAGTGTAGCAGTAACCCCTTGCCTGTGCTGACCAATCAGGAAGACTGCTGTGGCAGTGTGGGGAACTCCTGGGGCCAGAACAAGTGTTACCAGTGCCCTAAACTACCATGTGCGTCCCAAAGCACTCACACCTCACACACACATGACACGCACTGTACTGCACTGTACCGTACCGCCTTACCTCAGGCAGCAAGGTGATCTTTAAAGGCAACAGACAGCCAGTCTGATGTGCTAAAAGACTTGGGACTGGAGCCTACTGTAGATCTGATTCTGCTGAATAGGACAGTTTGGATGTGTTGAGTTGGTAGTTTGCCCTAATTACACAGTTACTTAGTTACATGGTCATCAAGCCCCCTGCAGAGGAACTTTGAAGTCACTCTTTGAACCAGTGGAAATATTTTTTAATGATTCACGTTTTTCTATCAGTTTGAGCGTGGTAGCGTTTGATGTGGTCTCCTCGCTGTTTTGAAGATTTGCTGTTTGGCAGCGAGCAGTGTGTTTTGCTGAGTATTTCGGTGCAGGTTCCTCTGATCTCTCCTTCACTTGCTGCTCCGTCTCTCGCTTCTCTCTCTCTCTCTCTCTCTCTCTCTCTCTCTCTCTCTCTCTCTCTCTCTCTCTCTCTCTCTCTCTCTCTCTCTGAGCCCCAAGTTTTCCTCTCAGTACTAAGCTGGCTGGAGAATCTCACAGCAGATTGAATTTCATGCTTGAGGAAAACATTCTTCTCCTACTTCTTCTTTTTCTTCTTCTTCTTCTTTTTCTTCTTCTACTACTACTCCTTCTTCCTCCTCCTCCTCCTCCTCCTCCTCCTTCTTGTCACTGCTAGCTCATCTCCTAGACCCTGAGACAAAGCTCAGCTTTGTCAGATGTCAGTGTATGTGTATCAGGTTGTTTGTGTAAAAACTCACATTGCAGGAGGAGGACCCTTCAGCCCCCCCCCCTCTCCTCACGCTCCTGACGCATGTCTCATAGCAACGTCGCTGTGTTTTTGCGCGACACACCCTCTTTCGGCAGTGAAAAAGACAAAAGCACGAATGGAAAAATGTTCTCTTTGGCAAAAGAGTCTGGAAATTCATTTAGAGCGAACGGGACGGGCTCTCTCCAACGCCTCATGCTGGGCCTGGTATCCCAGGAGCCGAAGACTTCTCTCAGCGTATGAGACTTGAGCAGGGGCTTTTTTAACACAGATGCCTTTGAAAGCACAGCTGAACATGATATCCCCATAAAGGAGGTTTTGTGAAAGTGGATCCAGTCTCTTGTACTCATCTTTTCTCGTAATTTATGAATTCTGTCTGTTTTTTGTGCTTTCTGTCCCTGGAAGAGCTGGAAGTACGATGATTTGATTTACATAGTTGAATAAAAAGAGACGTTGGAAAAAGAGGAGGGGGGAGAAAAAAAAAAACGGACAAATCCAACAGTTTTCCCACTCTTGCATACTTACAATAGTTTTCTCCGTTTGGAAATCTTGTCAGTGACCAGAACCTTTTCCTCCTGTTCCTCTGTCACCTTTTTTTCCTCTTTTTCTCCTCCATAACTCTCTGTGTCTCTCTATCAGATGCCCAGAGCTGAAGTTTGGCTTCAGTCCCTTTGCCATGTTTTCTTCTCTCTTCCCCTATTTTTGTCGTCCGTTTCCTCTTAATTCTCTCCATCCTCCTCATGGCTTTCCCACATGGATCCTCCTGGATCACGTGTCCGTGACTCTCCTGACACCACACTCCAAACTTTTTAGTCTCTCTGAGTCCAGGCTGCATTTTTCGGAATGCCGAGCTATTCCACGCTGAAGCTCAAGTAAGCCATTGACCGCGGTGTGAGGAGAGCAGGTCTGTCGCTAGAAATGGAACACCACAGCTTGGGCATCCTCACACACACACACACACACACACACACACACACACACACACACACACACACACACACACACACACACAGAAGAATCCCTCTGGACTGTGTTTACAGAGGGAATGCAGCAGAGGGAGCATGACCACTGGGTTTGCAAAGAAACTTTGTCTCTATTTTCTCTCTTTCTTTCTCTCTCTCTCTCTCTCTCTCTCTCTCTGACACAGACACACAAACACACACACACACACACACACACACACACACACACACACACACACATACAGACACAGACCTGTAAGAACACAGAGACACACACACACCTTACACATACAAAGACAGATACACACACACACACACACACACACACACACACACACACAAAGACAGATACACACACATTTTCCTTTCTCTTCCTCTCCCTCTTGGTGGTCTGCGTTTGCATATAAGTTCCACAAGAGTGCTGTGCTGTGGGAGTGACGGCACAATTACAATCCTAATGAGTCCTCTAATGCTCACCGGCGTCCACGCCAGCACACTGACGGAGCTCGTCCTCTCGCTCAGACCAGCGTCAAATGAAATAGCGCTTTCCGTCATTATATCCCCGAAAGACAACAAACTAGGGCCGATGACTGATTTCTCATAAGACATCAGCGAGATATTTTCATTACGACCACAGCCAACAGAAATCGTAACGTGGCTCGACTTGTGCACATAAGCTGCGTGAGACCCTGTGTATTTTACAAAGGTTTCGAACAGTAGGGATGATGACTTGTAGAAGACTTGAATTCCTCGCAAATCAAGTCACAAAGCTAGGCTGTCTCAGAGGGGCCCGGTATCATTGCTAAACAGGAGAAAAAAGTGTGCAAGAGAGAAAAAGGGGGGAGGGGTGGAGAGGAGATTGAGAATCGGTGATACAAGAAGGGATTGAGCATGTCTAATGTTTCCACAAGATCTAACTGCGAGGGGCTCCATAATTGATACCTGTACCCCGCCGGGTCGTGACCCCTGTCAGATCAGGGGCAAGATGGACAGACAGGGCTGCTTGCCAGGGCTAATTCAGGGTAATTAGCCCTATTTAACCATTTCCTGGTTGGAAGAACTTAAAGAGACGGGAGGGTGCGCAGGGGGGATGAGGGTTGCCCACAATCACACCAACAATAGCGGCTCACTTAGGGAAGGCTGCGGCGCGGGTGTCAGCTCTTTGGCAGTGTTTAAGTGCGGCCGCCTGCCCTGCAGCCCCACGTCCAAATGGAACCAGATGGCGAGGAGGTTTCACCTGCAGCCCAGGGAGGATCCCTGCCAGCCAGAGAGACAGTAAGACACGGCCTTAGAGTCAATACATATTTCTACAGCATTCTTTCGTGGTGTAACCATAGTACAAACGGCAAACTTTTCTTTTAGTCAGAGCATTTGCTATAAAAAGCTCTTGGCAGAGAGTTGTGACCCAAGCAAAGAACAATAAATCTCGTCTCATCAAAGTATCATAATGCCTTTTTTACACATTACTTCTCCTTCCTGGTGTGTGCATGAAAGCTTGTTTAAAAGGTCTGGCATCCATTAAACAATAATATGAATAGATACAACGAATCTTGTCCCTGCCTGTTTGGTTGAGATTGTTACCTTTGAAAAAAAATTAAAAGTATGTTATTAAATGTCAATATTACATGATAAAGCATTCTGTAGAAAATAAGAATAAGAACTTTCTAAAGCTTTTTTTTTTTTTTTTGTATTTTTTGCTTCATAAATCATCTGTAATAAAATGACTGGGAGAGGCTTTTTGTACCCAGTTTATTTGTGGTAATTAATGTAATAAAACATTAAAACTATTTAAAGCATTACTTCAGTTTCATTGCAAAAAAGAAAAAGAAAAAGCTTAAATATGGAACTATGGGAAGTATTGCTATATATTACACATATTAGATTGCTTTTGTGTATGTATATTACGATCTTATGCAGGAAAAATAAAATATCAGTATTTAATATTACTGTATGTGTTATTGTATGTAACTGAGAACAAAGAACATATTGATTACTGTCCATTTTAGCCAGGAAATTCAGGAAAAAAGTTACAAGTCAATTCTTGTACCAATTAATTTTCTTATTTTAAAAACTAAACCATTTTTCATCAATTGACTAACTTGTTTTAGTAGATCATGATTAAAATAAGCAAATAAAAAATCATTTCAAAATGACTATTCAAAATCTTATTTAAAAAAATGGCTAATTCAACAGCATTTTAATTTAATTGTACAGTATTTATTATTTAAACTTTTTATTATTTAAACTTTGCCAACATGTCCAATTTATTTTTATTAATATTATTCTTATAGTTTTTGTTATTGCTAAGTGATATGCTGTTAACCTTATGGACTTTTAAAGTTGTAAAAAGCTTAATTATGACAATAGATAAATACACACAATAATGATTCTGTGTACTCTAGAACTAAATAAATACATTGGTGTAGAGGCCCAGTGTTGTCCCTGAGTTGTGAGGAGGTCTTTCATGAGGCCTGTGAAGGTCAAGGTTTCATGTGGGGTCAAAGCCGAGACATCCACGTGTCCTCCAGGGTGTCAACACAGACAATGACTCCACTGAAGTGCTACCTTTCCACTTAAACAGTGTGCAACTCCATCCACTCACTCGTGCACACGCACACACACACACACACACACACAAACATACACAGACACACGCACACACAAAAACATACACAGACACACACACACATGTGCGAACGCACACACACACACACACGCACACACACACACACACACACACACAACCATAAATAACACTAATACACATAAATTCACAGACAAACATCCTAACACACACACACACACACACACACAGAGCAACACAAACAAGCCTAAACAGGAACACAAAGGCATCGTTGGCAGGCATTAATAAGTAAAGTGCGCAGGGATAAAGAGCTCAGCGCGGCAGTGACACAATGCGGGTGACAGGGTACACCCATCCATCCATCCATCCATCCATCCACCCACCCAGCGGCGGGGAATATCCCCCTCCGGCTCCCCAGCTCCTCTGCCCGCGGCCCTGCTGCCGCGCTGGATCATCATTAGCATTGTCCATCCATGTCAGCGGCTTAAAGAAACACAGCCACGCTAATGAAATTAGCTCCACACCTCTCCAGCATCTCCTGTGTCTGGACTTTGGCCATACTATATGCTTGTATGCCTCTGTGTGATGAGAGTGTCTGTGTGTGTGTGTATGTGTGTGTGTGTGTGTGTGTGTGAGGGAGGAGGGGTGTGTGGTGCTGTCGGGGGGGGGG
>JASCQY010000388.1:10775449-10787402 GCA_030264315.1 Sardinella tawilis | reverse complement strand
TAAAAACTATTATAAGGATTTTGGGCTTTACTCAATTTTTTAAGCAGACTGCTATTATTTTGAACACAACTGTATGTTCTTTCACAACTACAAGTGCAGTGAATGGTATAAGATGTGTAGACTACATCCTAGATAGACTCTACAGACTTAATGGACAAGTAGCTGGGTGTTATTGGCTAGTTCTTTCCTGCACTCTTCAGGGCTAAGGGGGAGGGGGAGAATGACAGCAGGTACATTTATGTCTCTCAGGCTTTCCATCTCTCTCCATCGCCCTCCATCACGTGCCATTCAAATTCTCTTTTTTACTCTTGTTCATGTTCTGTTTGTTCTCTCTCTCTCTCTCTCTCTCTCTCTGTCTTTTGCCGTCGATGACAGGCAGATGTGATTGGCTGCAGATGAGTGCTGTATGTGGAAGGGAGATTAGTTATAAAGATAAACAGGAGTGTTTCAGGAGACTCTCTGCTGTCTCTCCTTCATCCTGTTCCCTGCACTTAGAGAACAGGCTCCTGACAAGGCCCCCAGAGAGAGAGAGAGAGAGAGAGAGAGAGAGAGAGAGAGAGAGAGAGAGAGAGAGAGAGAGAGAGATGAGATTCAAAACAGTTTAACAGCAAAATCAGGCAGATGAAAGTCACTGTTGAAGTTTAATAGTGTTTTATTTCAAATCTATGTCATGAAATCATTTCCATGTCAACAATTTGTAATGTTTCTTCAGAGAGCCTGTCACTGAGTTCTACAATCCTCAGTAGTACCATGCTGCAAAGGATTGTGGGTATTTCAAGAATTTTTTCAAAACAAAAATACTTACAGATCAGCCCATTGAGTGTTTAAGGGGCTCTTTGGCCGCTTTTTCTCAAGACTACGTCTCCTAGGTGATTTTGACAGGATGTTTTAGCTGGTGTCGGTACAAACGTCACTGTCTACTTGCAACATAGACATCTATTACCAACTCCTCTAACAACATTAGGTTACCATGTGACCTTCCAAAACAGTCTCACCAACAGTAGAGTTCTACGGTAGCTACAGACACACTGCCATGTAGACAAAATATATGAATTATAGCCAATAACAATCAACCATATTCCTAAGTAGAGTATCCTGAGTCATTTATCACTGATTGGTTTAGGCCAAGAGGTTTGTGACGTCTGTGACTTCGGGAGGCCATGCACTGATGCATTCCATACTGAATGTTCTGCTCCTACAGAATGAGGGAGCCTACTCTCTCCTGTGCTTCCTGAATTTGACAGAGAGAGACACAGTTTTGGGGGGCTGGAATGTGGTGATTCATTCGGTTCAGTGACATACTAAATAAGACTTTTCATGTCTGCCTTGTTTCAAACTGGAACATTCTCTCTCTTTCTCAAATGAACTAATGTATGTAAGTTCCGGAGAACGCCTGGAACGCTTTCAGTGATAGACAGCAGCTATGCTATTGAAAAATGGCAAAAATGTGACTATTACAAAACTTTTTTTGATGAATTAAATGTATGGATGAGTTCACAAAACAAAGACAACCCAAGTGAACGTTGTTTATAGACTTCCGAACACAAAAGGCAGCTGATGCATTTTCCGGGTGAGCATGGAGTTATTATGTTCCTGCCAAAGGGACTTTCTAAGGGATTTAAGAAGGTGTAAACAACAAGATGGCCACTTTTATTAAACAGATCCTCAGAGACTGCCTAGTCCATCATAGGAGGATTAAAAGAGTGTGTGTGTGTGTGTGTGTGTGTGTGTGTGTAAGGCTACCTTTTAGAGATTAATGCAGAGTCTGATAGATGCTTCACAGACCAGTGCTGTGAAGGATAAGCAGCTGCAAGGCATGTTTAGATTGTCTTGATGAGGATTCAGTACTGTAAGGAAATGTGTGGATCTTTCTATCTCTCTCTCTCTCTCTGAGTGTGTATGTGCATCTCTGTGTGTGTGTGTGTGTGTGTATAGATTAGTGGAAAAGCGAGTGCTCTGTCATGTGATGTGATCCGAGGCAAACATCTTCATTTGAGACTGTGCAGGAACTGCATCTCTCTCTATCTCTCTTATGTGTGACAGTGGCTTGGGATGCTGCAGGCTGAGCCGTGCCCTACCAAAGCAGTAACTCTCTGAGAGATAGAGAGAGAGAGAGAGAGAGAGAGAGAGAGAGAGAGAGAGAGAGAGAGAGAGAGAGAGCAGTAAAACTAGACACAACCTTAAATTGACCTTGTTGCAACTCAAATTTCAGCAGTTTAATATACTGAAGGTACATAGCTACAAATCTGAATCGGGACACTAATGTGAAACCTGTTAATAGTCTTAACATTAACTTGATTAAACCTTGAGAATATGTAGGCCTAGAGGTGATTAGCAAGCAACTAGCAAGTAAAAGTTGAAACACTGCAAATAGCAGCTTCAGTATACACTTCCTCCCTGTGTATTGCATTGATCATCCATATGCCCATATGAGGACAATCCCTCAGCCACTTGAATGGAGAGGAGCACAGCACAGTAGGTCTTTGTAGGTCTTAGCAGTAGTTGGATCGTTGCCTAGTTTAAGAGGAGTGTGGTTGCATGGTGAGTTTTATATCTTGTGAATAAGCCTTCATGACGGGTTTTCAGACACAGCACTGAATTGAAAAGCTGCTGTTGTCTCCTACGATGCCCCTCTCCCTGTGTCTCACTCAAGCTCTAACTCAACTCAAGCTCCATTTCATTTGAGGATAAGGCTGAAGTAGTCTCCAGTACTTCACTCATCATCTATACTAAATAGCCCTAAGTAGTCTAGATATTTATATAGTAAATGTTCAAGGTAGTATGGGGCATCACATGCCATTTTGGGTTAGGATTTCTGGATGTTAACATACAATAGAAATATACTATCACAAAGCTGTTATGAAGAATATCTACTCAAGAGTGTTGTTCCTAAGAACACTTAATATTAAGTGGAACCTTTAATGTTTTATACACTGGAGCGTGTAAACACAGCTGTGGAATACTTGAAAGTGCATAAAATGTTTTAGCTGTTGTCATAGCCTACCGCTGAGAAATGTCAGACTAGTGTGTCTCTCTCTCTTTCTTACAGGGGCACCTCAAACAATGCTCAAGTGTCCCTCCTTCCTGCAGACTGGATTCTAGAACATTGAAGGAAAAGACACCCTTCTTAGGATTCCCTGCTTCAAGAACTGGAATCGAACAAAGCGGGAGCAGTCATGTCCCTCAAACAATAACACAGGGTTTCTCTGGGAGCACTGAGGACAACAAGTAGGCTAAGCAAACTCTCTGGGTTTTTTTGTTCTTTGGTCCTCAGTTCATCTAACGAAGGTTGTGTTGGACCAAAGCATCCGCCTAGAAATTTAAGCAAACATTCTAATAAGCAAAGTTAATGTCATCCAGCATCACTTCTGGCAGTTGTCAAATATACTGGCACTCCTGGACGTGGGGCGAAAACTCTTTGGAGAAACAAAGGATGACCATTTATGAACCAGGGCTGGCCTCAGTGTGAGAATGCCTTCAGGACCACCAGCTCGCCCAGGATGGGGTGCAGCCCAGCCCCACTACACTGATCTGCTTCCTGTCAGCTTTTGAAGTGCTCTCCACTCTACTTGAGAGTGTTTTAGAGGCACTTCCTGCTTGAGATTTTAGGAGGTGTTCTATACCTGCATTGTGACACAGGGGGGCCTACAGGTTGTAAAACTGAGCCAAGCCGTGTGTGAGGCATTCGTTTACTTATTAACCTACCAGGGGCTTCAGACATCCTGTTAGCCTCTTCTGACAAATAGCAGTATGTGCTCCTCAGACGCAAGCATGCACACACATATAGCCTATGTACATACACAGAGTGCCAAAAGCTCACACAGACACCTACAGTATACAGAAGCTAACATAGACATAGACACACACACACACACACACACACGACCATGCCACACAATCACAAACGTAGATTCTCTAGTGCTCTGAATGACGCACGCACGCACACACACACACACACACACACACACACACACACACTTATGCACATCCTTCTATCTGTCTTTCACACAGATAGCATTTATCACTCTGCTACTGACGACACAAGCCTTCCTTTTGCGGTGAATATTGACACGCCTGAGGGCTTCGGGACCTGAGGAAATTGCACACATTACTGTAACTTAATTAATTTTTGCCAGTCAATAGATGTTTTACAACCAGTTCAGGTTGATCAGAGAGAAATGTCGTCGTTTACAACCTCCACTAAACCCAAGCCTGTGTGAAAATGAGCAGCAGCCCTCTGCTTGTAAAACATACTTTTTATACACCCACTGCACATGATCTAAATAACCTCACTTGACTGCAACAATATCCATAAATAAATAAATAAATAAATCAAACTCAACTGAGACTGCATTACAATTACACCTCCATCAATTTCTTGGATAGTTGACATGAGAAACTATATAAAACATTTCATTATTTAAATAATTCAGTATCAATTTAATGCATTTAGCATTTTAAAGAAGTGTCCGACCTAACATGGGACCATAATCGTGCGAAGAAATCCATCAAGAGACGTGCGTCATTTAAGCGTTCATTAATTGCCTGCGTCTCTCCCCCGAGATTGCTACACGGACTAGACGACAGACAAAAAAAGGGGTCTAAATATGAAATAACTATGCATATCCTCAGCGCTGTCTTGTTATTTTAAAGTTATATTATTACTGTTCTCAAACTGAAGTATCTGAAGAACTCGTAAATCTCAGTAATTGAACGACAAATGCTGGCAAAGTCGGAGCTATTCTGAACTGGGCTGCCTACCTTTAAACGTTGACGCCTCATTTGCTGGGTTTGCCTTGCCTGGCCATACATGTGAGGTGTGTGTGCAGTTGTGACCAAGGCTGATGATTGAATGCGTAGGCCTATATAACTGGGAGCGCAGTAAACATACGCACAAGGTGGCTGCAGGTCCTCACAGGCGTCGGAGTTTGTGCAGTTGGCCAACGAACACATGCAGTATTTATGCGTGTTATGACAGGAGCCTCTGGTTTCATTCGTCTCTGCATAGAACCATTGTTCCGTCGGCGTACCAAACCGCCTCCACATTAGGCGACATAGTCGGGACCAGGCCTGGATATGCACAATAATTGTTTAATTTATCGTGTCAGAAACTCGCGGGACGTCCATATGCTGGTGAAGACAGCACTATGAGAGCGCCAGACCATCTAAGCTGGACCCATCATGCTCACTTTGATTTTAAGCACTGTGCTGTCCGGAAATTTGTTTCAGAGGCATACCATGAATGGTTCATGATGGACTGGCGGGAATAAACAGAAATTGGGGAAATCATGGATTGACAGTCTAGAAAGTAAGTCTGAAATACCTTTACCTGTCACTGATTTAGCGTTCTTTATCCTTTGAGCACACATTATTATGAAAACGTTAATATGCATCTCTACAATTTAACACTCTTTTCAGTCTGAACAAGGATGGGAAAAATGTAAAAGAATTCCCATTATTTGGTATCCTACTAGGTTCTGCTGCAGGTAAATTAGTTGCGTTTTTGACGCAAAAAAAATAAATAAGCAGAAGAGTTGTGATGAGGGTCAGGCATTATTAAGAGCTCTGGAGGGAGGGATATGGATAGCCTACATTGCACAGGACTCTACATGCTAAGGTGAAAATATCAGAGAGCATCAGGAACAGGCGACTAAAGAAAATGTCTTTTTATTTTCGCCTTATGCTGCTTTATTTATATTTGTCAGCTGACACAAATCAAGAGATTTAGTTGTATTCATCCAAAAGAACAAAATCCTCTCCTTAACCATAAGTGCATTTTCTTGAGATGCACTGACATATAGGCAAGCTGAACCTATCTTAGGACATATCTCCCTCTGTAAATACAAAGTCGCCTCTGTATCTGAGTAAACACAGGGGCAGTACATCAAACACTGTGAGTAAACTCAGAGGTTTCATACACTTAATGAGTTTCTCAGGTCACATGTTAGTCTGGGGCTTTTTCACACTGTTTCTTCACACCTTTCTTCCTTCCTTCCTAGATACAGCTTAGGCTAGAAACAGCGGCCACAGACGCTTTTAAGTTTTCTATCACTCAGTGAAAAATTGTCAACACTGCAGAGGCACTAGGCTGAAATTAAAAGGGCTCTGTGAGACTGAATTATAGTATTATGGCTGTCCTGAGTAGCCCACAGATTTCACAAGGACTGAGGGAGAGGTATTGTTGGCAGGCTGGCCACAAATCAGTTATCTGTCAGAGGTCTGGTGGTGAACTTGAGTGGCTTACTGAAAACTAAGTTAGCCTGATTTACATGATAGTATTACTGTATATCAAGCACCTAAACTGTAGTCTGTCCTGCAGAACAATGTGGATAGTACACATGTATTATCTTAAAATGTCAAATAGAACAGTCATATTATATGGTGTGACTTATTCTACCAACACACAATTTTAAATTCTGCTTCTGTCTCCCTCTGCAATGTTTCTTTAGTAATGGAAGAGACCAGAAAGATTCCACTGCCTTAAAACATCCTCCAGATCATTAAGAGAGACAAAAAAATGATTCCATCTCCTTGTTCCTGTCCTGTTCCTCCGACAACATGAACATCACATGCTTCTCCGAAACAGGCAATGGAACTACAGGCCCTATAGGGGGACACGAAGTCTGGGAGGTGGTCCTCATCGTCCTCATCACTGGCCCCCTCTCCTTCATCACCATTCTGGGCAACCTGCTGGTCCTGATCTCCTTCCGGGTCAATGGCCAACTCCGCACCACCAGCAACTACTACTTGCTCAGCCTGGCCGTTGCCGACCTCATCCTGGGCATGGTGTCCATGAACCTCTACACAGCTTACATGATCACCGGCCGCTGGACATTGGGCCATGTGGCGTGTGACGTCTGGCTCGCAGTGGATTATGTTGCCAGCAACGCCTCTGTCATGAACCTGTTGGTCATCAGCTTTGACCGCTACTTTTCGGTCACGCGTCCCCTGACCTATCGGACCAAAAGGACGCCCAAACGAGCCGGGTTGCTAATCGCCCTGGCTTGGTCTGTGTCTTTTATCCTTTGGGGGCCAGCTATCTTGTTCTGGCCTTACGTGGTTGGCCGTCCGCCAGGGGATGATCATGAATGCTCCATACCTTTCTTTAAGGTGCCATTGCTCACGTTTGGGACGGCCATCGCTGCTTTCTACCTGCCCGTCTGCATCATGGTCATCCTGTACTGGAGGATTTATTGGGAGATTGAGAACCGCTCGAAGGGGCTCGCCATGCTCCTGGGTCAGAATGGAGGAGGAGGAAGAGGAGGAGGAGGAGGAGGAAGCTCAAGGAATAACTCAGAGGAGCAACCAGCTTATCCTGACAGTGTACAGAATAGTTTGAGGGGCTCCAGGACCCCCCAGACCCCTTTAGGGCCAAGGAAGAGCCTGAAAGAGCAAGTGGGCTGCTTCCCAAAGAATGTGAGAGTGCAGCAACTCAGTAGAAGGGAAAGGAAAAAGGTGGTGGCCATTTTGGAGCTGGCATCCCAGAGGTGTGAGGGCAGTTTCCAGGAAGGGAACAGCCGCAACAGCTGGAGTGGCGATAACGAGGAAGAGGAGGACGATGATGCCGTTGTGTCGACCTCTACTGAAGAGGAACTGGAGCAGGAGATCAAAGGGTCTAACAGCACGGCAACTCTCAAGATGCAAGATCTACATGAACCCTCAGATGGCCATCAGGAAATTAAGATTTTACCCCGAGTACCAATGATGGGACCCCGCACCACAACTAGTCAGTCAAGCATGCAATACTCCTTCAATGGGTCTACAAACAAGGACCCTGGGCCTGTGAAACAACAGAAAGGCAAACGCAGGCGCAACATGATCATTCGGGAGAAGAAAGCAGCCCGGACGCTAAGTGCTATCCTGCTAGCCTTCATTCTGACCTGGACACCGTACAATGTCATGGTGCTAGCCTCATTGTTCTACTGCGTGCCAGACAAGCTGTGGCAGCTGGGCTACTGGCTATGCTACGTAAACAGCACTGTGAACCCCATGTGTTATGCCCTCTGCAACAAGTCCTTCCGCAGCACCTTCAAGTCACTGCTGCTCTGTCGTCAGACTAAACCCAAGACCTGGGGTGCCAGTCACCGCAGTCAGCACACATCTGCCAGGATGCAGTCCTGCAGTACTGTATGAACGAACACACACACACAAACACAAAGAGGCTTCATAGTCACTTCCAAAACCAGAGACGTGTCAAAGCATCTTTGAAATTTATGCTCCTGAGTAAAACTATTGTTCTTGTCAACTTGCAGTTAGAACTTGTCAAAAATGATTGGAATTAGTGAGGACCCATAGAGTTAGTTCTTAAAGGCACACTATGCAACACTGCCCCCCCCTCCCCCTACAGGAAGCGAATTATTGAAAATATAGCAACAAGATTGTACATTCTCACCAATTTGTGTGGATTACTCTTCAGACCAAAGCATACGAAGCAGCAATGACTGTTTTTGTGGAGTTACGTTGACTAATAAGGTAATAAATGTGATTTCAGCTTCATTTTGGTTTTGCTTTGCGCTATGTGCGCGACCCGAGTCATTTCACATTGCATAGTGCGGTAAAGCTGGTAGGAAGGGGTTGACGGCGGTGAAATAGCCTTCATTTGCCCCAGAATTAACTATTTAACCATCAAAGTGAATGCGATGCTGATATATTAACCTAAAAACGTTGCATAGTGTAGCTTTAAGTTTTCTTGTATAGATACTGCCTGTACTACATGAAATTCAGTCTGTCAGTCTTTTTTTTTTTTAACAAAAAAGAAACAAGTAGCCTATTAATGTCTCCAATGGGAAATGTTTATTATTCATATCAACTTACTTTATTAAGCCATTACACCTATCAGTTCCTGCCTAGTGTTTGATTTATGCATTAGTCTGATGACTTTGCTGTTCTTGCCTGTCAAAGGGACCAGTTTAATTGATAGGACAAAATGAATTGCTGCTATTGTTGGTTTTTTTTTAACCTTAATTGCAAATCTTCTTAAGTGTAAGAAAAGTGTTGGAATTGCTACTGTGGCATGATGGCAGTGTATATGCCACAAATTGTACAGGAGTAATCTGCTTTGCTATGGCTTTGCTAAGTTGAAGTTTGAAGCAAGGTTGAGCTGCAGTTTGAAAACAGTGATTGCAGTTGAGTACCTTTGTTGCTGCTGTTATTGTGAAAAAAGGTAATTTCAAAGCTTATGCTTTGTTTTGCCTCAGGATTTGTGAAGTTGTGCATAGTGGTATTAAGAATCTAGATGTTCCTCTGTGTTAGGATTCTCCATACTGATACTATAAGACTCTTCAACAGTGTAATCTCTTACACTGTTGACAACACGGCAGAATTGCTGTGTAGAAGAGAAAGTAAGATCACACTGAAGTCATATGTGATGTTAATCAAGTTAATGAATCAATGAAAAGCTCAGATGTTTAATTGACCTCAAGTCCTTGGCCCACAACACAAATAGAAGTGTTCCACATTCACTCAAAGGTTTAACACTTGCCTAAACCAACCTGTCTCTCGACGTGGAGCAGGCCTTTTCTTCGCTCTTCTTCTTGTTCCCCTTTGTTTTGACTTTCTGCCAACCGTAAAAGTCAGAGGAAGTTGGTTTAGTTTATGCTCTGTTTATGGAGACTGTGTATGTGCATGGGCCTTCATGCTCGCGTGCCTCTGAGCTGCGTGTCAGTTTCAGCACATCACATAAAGAATTTCTCCCATTAGCCCAAGCACTGCCTGTGACGTTTATGATGTATTGTGGACTTGCTCCTTTCAAACTTCACCGCTGGCCATCTTCACTTCTGGGTTGTCACGCAACACCACCTGTCCAGTAGCCGTCTATAGTAGGACGGCTCTCGTTTTCTTGAAGGGCTAACAATGGCATTGTTTTCTATTGCCAAAAATATTGTTTTATTTGTATTGTTTTACTTTGTGTACTAAGGTGAATGAAAAAGATTTTTCCTTAATTGTTTTTGTTAATCTGAAATACAATGAATATGGTTGTACAACTGTCTTTTCTTGTTTAAATGTTGAAAGCCACACATCAAAAACACTAATAAACCAGGCTCAGTGCCAAGAAGTTTTTGCTTTTTTAATATTCTTTGAAAAACAAACAAAAAAAGTACCATAAAAACAAAACATTCCATAATGAAAACCAAACACACCCCTATAATGTTTAACACCAACCTAGTACATAGACGGGGAAAAAAGCTCAAATAAACAATCAGATGCATTTCCATGGCCACTGCTTCTAGAAACAAATACAAATAAGAAACAAAACCAATGCATACATGTTTTTAATGCTTTAATATGGTTAGTTGGCTATTGATATAACATGACAGTTAAGCTAAATTATATGACATAATGCACCATTACCTCAGTTTCCCCTGCAGTGACTATACCTCAAGATGCAAACTGTGTATTGTATATGTGATTATGAAACTACATGACTATCTGAAAACTGCTGCTGATTCTGACACATCTGGGCCCCTATCTACCACGGACACCACCACCACTGACTGCTCTCTCTGCACATCCTCTAGCACTAATACTACAGTCTTCCAGAATTAGTTACTGTGCATAAAGCCTGGCAAAGCAATCCGGAAAACAACAGACAGGGGTTGGATACATGGAGAGTCTGAGAGGAAAATAAAATCCATATTGGATTTACTAAACTGTAAATGTTCCCAGCCAAATACATTTTTAAATATGTGGACTAACTAGTATGTGTATAATCTCCCATTCAATTTTATTTCATAGCTTAAAATCAACTACAGGCATTTGCTGTTGAGATTTTTCATAAGATCTGTGGTCAAAGTCCCGCTTTTACCCCCTCCAAAACTGCCTACAATCTTATAATGTCAGTTCGTCAAAATCACTATAAGTAAACTTGGGCACGTCACAAAAGCCTCCAGGGCAGGGCCAACACATATGGAAATGATGCTCTGATGCTGTTTTTATGCCTCCAGTTAAATGCTACACAGCTAACCATGAAATCAACTCTAGGGTACTTGAGACATTAAGGCTGTGATGGCCACCTGCTGGCCAAACTGTGTAAAGGGACCCCTTGCAAACCTAACTTGGGAGGGCATAGAGGTTTTCCCCAAGGGACATCCTGACTAGATAACTAACTGTTCAGCCATAAAGAGTGGCAACGTGGGGAGAGGAATGACTAGGATTTGTTGAACACTTGTCCAGTGTTCAATATGGATTCTGTTCAAGGCTGACCTCTACTGATTCTGTCTATAGCAGTGTTAAAGTGGATTCTTGAAGTCAACTGGTTTAATCACAATTCTGAACATTATCATTTATTTCAATAAATAATCAATATAATCATGTTCAACGCTCTGACTTGCACATCAGCATTCACACATTAAACTGTGCACCAGAGCAGGGGCACTACAACACACTGTCAAATCCTATAACCAGGGCTGCAAAAATGAAGGGGTGATATGGCTAGCGATTTAGGTCGATTTGTGTTTATAGATCAGGTGATTCACAAGAATAATTTAGTGGCAGAAAAATGGTAATCTATCGGCTAAGCACACTTCTTCCTGCGTTATTGGGAGAGAAAAACTTTGTGCCAGTTTGTCATTATTGCCCATTACATGACTGAGGTAAACCACAAGGGGACTCATGGAAAACAAGACACACACACGCGCGCACACACACACACTCATAAAACAGCAAAATCAAATTACTGGTTGGTTTGTTGTGACGCCTCCCTTTGGTTTTACCCGGTTTTGCTCAGCTTCTCTCTCTGAATGAACTTTGTCTAATTCAGTACTATGCAGTTTACAAGGTAAGGGGAAATTCAATTTACATCAACAGCACTACACTGCAGCCATCTCATTTTGCCTCAAAGGCAGTTGACCACTTCCTGATTTAATTTCACCTTAAAAGGCCAATTGAGCGCCTCCCTCAGCCATGCTGAAAGGAGAGAGAGAGAGCGCTGTGGGGGGGGGGGGGGGGGGGGAGT
>JASCQY010000388.1:10729582-10741621 GCA_030264315.1 Sardinella tawilis | reverse complement strand
TGTGTGTGTGTGTGTGTGTGTGTGTGTGTGTGTGTGTGTGTGTGTGTGTGTGTGCGTGTATGTGTGCGTGTATGTGTATCAGAGTGCTGCTCAGCTGTGCTCAGGACCTGGGCCAACTATTATTGTGTTTTTTCCTTCCTGCACAACTTCAAATACAGTCCAGATGTTTTAATTTTAAAAAGGGCAGCACACACAAAGGTAAGACACCATGCTAGAAGAAGCCCTTTGTCATGTACAGATTTGTGTGGAACATGCAAACACACACACACACACACACACACACACAAGGAAGGCTATCTATCCATCTATATCTATGTATACTGTATATCTATCTAGACAGACAGAGAGTGAGAGAGAGAGAGAGGGAGAGAGAGAGACAGAGAGTGAGAGAGAGAGAGAGGGAGAGAGGGGGAGGGGGTGGGAGACATAAAAATAGTCCTGTACCAAAAACCAACAGTGAGTCCGAGGCGGTCTGCCGGTCTGCTTTATAACATTGTCATGAGCGTCATGCACGGGGGCGAGCCTGAGGTCCTAGTGAGGTAACCTGGATAAACAGAGCCACCTGCTCCGCTCAGCGACCAATCAGAAGCCTTGCTCTATGTTTCAGCGTTTCATCTGCCCTCCCTGCTGCATCAACTGTGCTGCTGACTCAACTGCATCCTACTTCCCCGCGCGGGCCCGCTTGGAATATCTGCATAAAAGCATTCCAGAAAATGCTGAACCAGGAATCCCTTTTTAAAAACATCGCACACGACTGTCACACGCACTAATTACAAATATACGTTGTAAATTGTGCCTATGTAGCATTCAGGTCCGTATCTTGTGGTACAATAATAATGCAAAACATGCCATACAAATATTGGCCTAAAACAGATCTGAACATCTGAATTGCTCGTCTAGAAGGGCTACACTCATTGCGCGTGACAATCCCTTTCAGTAGGCTAAAGTGTTGCGCAACAGAAAGCTATCTGTGTCTCAGTCTATATATACGCTTAAAGGATTACTCTCAAGGTTCAGTGGTCAATCAATTAATATAACATCACATAGCATGTTTAACAAAACAAACAAGCATAACAGACAAACCATTGTACGCTGATTTATATCACACACAGAAAACTATACATTTAAGTGCCTCTCCGTTACATAAGATCCAGTAACCTTTTGTGGTTACTAACTGCTGAAAAGTAGTCCCATAACTTATGCTGTTTTTCAAGACTACTTTAAGAAGACATTATGCGCAAAAGTTGAGCTATTAGCGCGGTGTTTCCAACCACAAACTGTCAGTGACAGTCACATACTCTTACAACTAACAAAATGATCATACTCACAGATGTGTCTCCATATGTGTCAACTTCTTGTCATGTTCCTCGCAGTAGCATATCCTTGCATTTTCATTGGAAAGTAAATTATCAAAGCTAGAATCGAACCAACTATTGCGTGTCAGTAAACTTTCGTAGGATCGTGTACCTCGAGGTCCCAGTAAGAGCGACTCCTGACTGTCCGTGCGGTTTAACGGTCGCTGGGGTAACTGGGCTATTGTTAAGTGTAGCCTATAATGTGGCGCTCAGTGGAGCACTCGGGGTGGGGACTGGCTCAGCGTTTTAAACTTGCCCCAATATACAACGCAGAGTGTTGCCAAGCTACCCAGGAGGGCACTTGATAAATTGTTGTCTTAATAGGCGTGAATGTGCCATTGGTAGCCGGTCCCGAGGTAAAACGACCGTTAAGACTTTATTCTTTACACCATATAGGTCATCTCGCTTGGGCTACCTACCATGACACCTGCCGAGACAGCTTTATTGGTGAGAACAAGATGTTGGCTTCTGAAACACTAAACAAGAAGGGAATAACCGATTTAATTAGGTATCTTACGCCAACCTGGAGGAAAATAAGAACTTCATTTTTGGTCCATGGATCAAAGGCTTTCACACTTCCAACTGATGCCTCTTTGCACTTTAATTTAATTACGCACCCAGATGTCATGGATTTACACATTTGCCATTGAGCTCAGCGCTCACCCGAGACCGCGGGCAATGTTCAGCGGCCAAAATACCAGTATGGCAAAGGGATAGTTACACAAAAATGAAAATAGCGGAATGTGGAAGCCGGATTCAACGAAAACTGCCTAAGTCTTTGTTATTACAGTTTGGGTAATTGATTTCCTTAGAAAATTAAGAATTCCCCTGAAGTGAAGTAATACAAGTTGGTTCAAGACAGCTAAGAAACAGACAGATGCATGTAGAAGAGAGAGAGAGAGAGAGAGAGAGAGAGAGAGAGAGAGAGAGAGAGACTCCAAAGTATGTGCAAGAGCAATGACAAATCCTCCCCCGCATCCGCATCATTCTAGTCACTCCCTTCTGAGACCCAAATGTGGCCAAGTTCAAAATTCAGCCCAAATTTGATGAGTAACATGAGCTGACGGACACGCACGCGCGCGCACCCCCGCTCCAATCCTCCCACATGGCCTCGCGAGGCAGAGACAAAACAAGAGGATACTGGGGGACAGAGAATGTCATTAACATGCATCATTTAAATCTGCGGCTGCGGGAGGAATTAGGGCCGCCGGGGTTTAACGTCTGACGAGGGATTAGCACTACAATTGATTATGAAGCCCCTCAGTGCGATAGCCTACTCAGACCTTTCTTTTACTGACTCAGACCCCCTTTACCCGCGGTTAAAAAAAAGATTGCCCCTGTGAAGGATGTCTTTGTAGGCCATATGGATGCCAAAAATGTAGGCGTAGCCTAACACTAACCAGTAGCCTAGGCACACAAATTATGGTAAAGGAATACTTCTTGATCATTTAGCGCGATACTGCATAGCTATAGCGTAGTTATACCTAAACATCATGAAAATCTAGGCCTGTGATCCCTTCATTCTGATAGCACTTTTAATTCCAATTGCCCAAAATAGGCCTAGTGTGTCAGTGGTAGTCTAGTTGCCCACGACCAGCTACACAGTCCTCATCAGGTCAACAGCTAGAAAACATGAGTTTTAATCAGAGGGGGTTGGAGGCAATAAGGAGGGTCATTCCTACCTTTGTTAGCATGTCAGGGATAGACATTGTCCCTTTATTTTCCCAGACAAACTCCAGCGTGGCCATGAGATCATGGGGTTTCCGCGTCAACGGATGGCGGGGCTGCCTGGAAACCCTGCTGGCCTGGATGCACATTCGGGATGCTGACATGAAACCATTGACGTCTATGCTGGACCTTAGTACGTCTATGGATTTACCAACCAGTTACCTTTTAAATCGTAGCCTAGATACACAGCCCAATGATTTGCAGTTCTCCCTTCAAAGTAGAACGGATAGGATGTCGGGAAAAATACAAAGAATTGCACTGAAGATTTTTTTCTTTTTTTTTAAACCATGTTTTATTATTCCTAATATTAGATGTAGATACACAAGTCAACAAACATTTCTCTGTTTTGATTCCGTAATGAAAATGCTCCACAGCACACTGACCTCTGGTGGAAAGGTCTGGTATTACAGACAAGTACCTGAAAATGGACAGCAGTAATAGTTTGTAGTAATAAGTAGCAGTAGTAACAGTAGTAGTAATAACAGTAGCAATAATAATAATCATCATCATACGAGTTTCATAATAATTAATCATAGTAGTGGTATTAACAACTCAAAATTAGTTGAAGTCACAGAAGGAGGAACCAACCCCCTGTTAAAAAGAAAGAAAGAAAGAAATGAGGTGGGTGGATTAGAAGGCTATGGAGGCTAACAGACGCGCCACTGGATGAGCAAAATACAGTCCCCATGAGACAGCTTACCATAACACTCGAAGAAAAGGAGGCTACATTTTTTTCGCATCTAAATCACTTATGCTGTTTCTGGTTTGTCTGCATAATTCCAAGTTTGTACTGAAAACAGGTTTCTGAGCTGTATTGCATTAAAAAAAAAAAAAACAACCTTCTCTCCTCACCATTTCTAACTTCACTTGGTGCTCAGCAATACATACTTGTACATTCAACTCACACACCTGCAACACACCCACACCCCTCTGCATGAGTCTGTCCACCATCAATAAAACAGCTTGACCCCCTTTCTGCAACCCCGTCCACCTACACTCCCATTAAGGCCCAACCTCATCGCTCCTCTGAAACTGGGACAGCAGCTCAAATACGACCATCGCTTAAGCACAGGTGTCCCCCTTCCAAGTGTGTATGAGTGTGTGTGTGTGTGTGTGTGTGTGTGTGTGTGTGTGTGTGTGTGTGCGTGCATGGGTGTCTGTATGCATACACGAGAATCAGACAGACATTTGAGAAGTTTCCTTGTTAAAATGGTCAAGATAGATAATGCATGTTGGAATGATTGAGTGAGGGAAAGGGACAGACAGAGAGAGAAAGAGAGAGAGAACTAGACATCATGAATGAACAGAATCATGGGCATGATTTGAAACTAAACCAAAGCCATTCTGTTACCCTACTGCACCACGTTACCGTTCTAATCCGACCTGCGTTTATTTCACTTCAGTCTGGAGCCTTGAGGATTCACAACGGACATTCATGCTATACATCACAGTTTTATTTGGCAAACACTAGGCCTTAGTGGGGCCCAAAACCTGCAGTAGATTTCCCCACACAGCCAGCAGAGGGCTTGGTGTGGGATCGGTGTGGCGAAACTAACCCCATCTGGCAGCGACCACTGGCAGTAAACTCGCTTCACTTCAGCCCCATTATTTCATACCCAGATGAAGCGCAGACCCAGCAGACCTCCAATAGGACTCCGCAGGCGCTCGTTGGAGCAAGGCAATGGCAGTGAACGAGCTCAACTCAACCCCCATTGATGTGTTTTTCTCTGTGTGTGTGTGTGTGTTTGAACTTGATCTCAGATAGGGGGGAGGACACTGCTACTGGAGTCTGCAGTCTTGTTGTGAGAAAGTCTACTGAGCAGTGACTAGATTGGCAGCTTCTTTTCTTTCACACACACACACACACACACACTTGCTCTTGAGCAAATGCTGCCCTGTTTGGCGGTGTGGAATCGGAGTTCTGGCATCTGCTAAAGAAGCCCACATCCAAGGGTCAATGTTTCTGACTGGCTGCGTTTAATTAAGCACCCTGATCCAATCACAACTCAACATTATGCCACTTCTTCTAATCACAAAGACGATTCATTCTAGACATCACATATTTAGAGATGGAAAAATCTAGATGTACCACTTCCCCCAGTTTTCAATATTTCTGGGAAGTATTAGCTGATTAGCTTTTTGTTTCTGTCTTCCACTTCACATTAGACCTGAAAAATATATAAGCCACCAACCGAGAAGAATATAGTCTCTCAGGCCAACTCTGGCCCCTCAACGGCTGTTCCTGTCAGAACTGACAACTGAGTGGGGTTGTTTTTGTTTGTTTGTTTTCTCTGTGCCCTGAGCGCACCACTCATAAAGAGGCCAAGGGGGGAGACCAATGGGGAATGGATTTCACCACAAGCCCAGGAGCTTAGTCTTATACTCCACTCCTTCACAGAAAAAAGGGGCTTCACAGTACAAGGACTCTCGACATCGGACCACAACGTCAAACGCCACGCCACCAAGCGAACGAGTCCCCAACACAAAGCGAAGCGAGATGGCTAGCGAAACGTGACTCCCAAACCAGAGGATGGAGAGGAAAACAACAACAAAAAAAGAATTAAAACATACGACTGATCATCTGCCTACAAAAATAGTCAAATATCATGCCACACCAGGTAGAGTAGGAACTAACCGCATGCTCCTCTACAAACTACGAAAAATCATCGTCTCACATCCCTCTTTACGAGTCTTTATGTGAGGGCAACACGACGTCCACCTCGCCACAGGCCCAAACCCTGCTTTCAGAAACCCACGCACACCTCAGCTGTTCAACCCACGCCACGCCACGCCACAGTTGCCCAATAAAGACTTCAGCCAACACCAACAGAATAACAGAATAAGTTTTTGACATCAACTGACATTCCACGTCTGTCTGGTCATTCAGCAGAAGGCCGAGCCTCAATGTGAAGTACTGGGAGTCCTCTGGTGCTATGGTAACACCATCAGGCGTATAAGAGGAGGTGTAGTGTCCCCCACACTCTCCCCCAACGCCGCAGCACAGTGCACCGCATCACATCGCCCTTACACATTCCACATTGGTGTTCTGATGCCCTTGAGAGAACTACAGTGTGGCACGTCCCTGTCTCCTTAATCATTACAAAAATAGAAGTTGTTTTTTTTTATTGTCTTTTTTTGCGCCATGTCATGTACTGTTGTGTATTATTATTTTTTAAATATCCCTCACTGAGAATACATTTTTTGAACTCTTTGTGCATTGTCTGAAATCCTCTTTTTTTACATTTTGACTACGAAGAATCCTTCCAAAACAGCTAACAACTGTGATGGGAGAAGGGTGGGGGAAGAAGGTGGAGAGAGAGGAGAGCTGTGAGGTGTGTGTGTGTGTGTGTGTGTGTGTGTGTGTGCGCGCGCATTTGTGTTTCTGGGTGTGAACAGTGAGACCGAAACCTGATGATCAACTAAGAGGAACGTTTAATTAGAAACTTATCATCATTTATCAACTACACAGTCAAGCCAAACAAACAGAAAAAGTAAGAGAGAAAAAGAAAACAGCAGAAAACCCCTCCAATCGCACTCGCTGCACAGCTTTTGGCAGGATGCACATCAGTGTGAGTGAGAGTGTGTGTATGTGTGTGTGTGAGGGGGTGCGGTTAAAGAATAAACACCCAAGCAGATGCCTCTGAACCAAATTAGAAATCAAACTGTGTGGAAACCACGGCACCACAAATAATAATAATAATAATAATAAAAAAATAAGCTCACCCTCACAACAAACAAACCCAAATATTGACTGTTTTAGGATAGAAGGGGGAAGGAGAAAAAAAAGACAGAAACAGAAACTTCAGAAAAAAATCAGATAGAAACAGATAGAAACACCCTCAAGAGATTGAAAGAGCCTTAGAGAAAATAAAGAATAAATCCACTTTTAAAAAAAAAAAAAAAAAAAAAAAAAAAAAAAAAGAGAGAGTCCCCGCCCCCCAAAATGATGCTGTAATGTTGTTAATTCCTGCACACTGCAAAACACAACTGTACCATTTTATTCTTTAAAAAATAAGAAAACACCTTCGAATTCAGGCCATTTTCCCTAATGGATAATTCTGCTCACAAACAAAAAAATGAGAACAGCGACCAACATGGTCCCACTGTTTCAACCAATCATCTTTTTTTAACCTTTCTTCTCTTACAACAGGACTATCTATACTTACAATTTCTTTAAATATTTTCTCAAAATCTGCAACAGCAAATAGATAAATAATGAGGATAATAATAATAATAATAACAGTAATAATTATTGGTAATGCAAATAACACCAATACCAAAAAAGGAAACAAAATGTGTATGTGATCCTTCACAAAGAGAGCGCAGGGAGGAGAATTAACTGAAAAAAAGAATGAAAGAAAAAGAAAAAGCAGTCCAGTGAGCGAGCGGGAAAGTTTTAAAAGGGTGCCGGAAAGCACCTTTCGTCTAGGTCATCTGCAGTTTGGAACAGCAGGCCTGATTCATCCACTAAAGCCTTACCCGAGCAGGCACCTCAATGGGAATTTGGAACTAGGGATTAAGGGAGAGGGAGAGGGAAGGAGGGGTATGGAGTATTACACACTCAGAAAACTCTTATGCTCAAGGGAGGGTGTTTGTAAGTTTCACCTGTGCAACAACTCCCCCACCACCACCATCGCCGCCGCCGCCAACCCTCCAAGAAATTAAAACAAGTAGTGGCCATAACCACTGTTTGAAGACTTGGTTCCTGATGCTCACAAGACTTTCTAAGACTAAAAAAGACCCTCTTGGCAAAGGGACAGGCTTATTTTAGGGACCAACTGATGAAGAACTTTCTGGAAAAAAAGAAGAGACAATAAATAGCTAAAAGACAGAAATATTAGAGACATCAGTTGGAGCAACACATTCAGTGGCACTCTCTTGGACCGGAACACACAGAGAGAAAGAGAGAAGGAAAAAAGAAAGAAAGAAAGAAATAGAGAGAGAGAGAGAGAGAGAGTAAAAGAGAAAGAGAGAGCTAAAGTTAGGAAGAGAATGCATTTGACTGAGTTGAGAGTGCCTTATTTTTCGTTTTATCCCTCGGGGCCGTCATCAGTTCATTTGGAGTTTTTGACGCATGTTGTATTTACGTAAAAGTGGTAGTACGTTAGTTGCAGCTGTTGCTGTTGGGGTTTTTTTTTCGCTTGTGTTTGTTGTAGTTTTCTGTTTTGATATTGTGTTTTTATTTCTTCTTGCCGAAGAAGCTGAAACGTTTCTCGCGGTCCTTCTCCTTGCCGTCCTTGTTGCGCATGGTGACGCCGCCGGTGTCCCCAGAGCTGGGTGAGATGGGCGGCATGGTCATCGCTCTGCTCAGGCCGCGGGGACCCCCGGGGGACTGGTCACCCGCCCCGCTCGGCTGCATGGACGTGTGGATGGCCCGGATCCAAGAGCTCATCTCGGGCTAGAGGGGGTGGAGAGTGGGACAAAAGAAAATAACATGCGTCAGTAAGACAGAGGAAAAGACAAATAAGGAAGAAGAGAATGACAGATACTAGTAGAGAAAGAAAGACAGAGAGCACAGAGATTAGGGGTGAAGAGGTCCAAAACACAAGTGGAAAAGGGAAAGCGTTCCAAAACCAATGAGTCTTCCAATCTAGGCTGCTAGAATGATTTGAAAGCAGTTAGAGCAGGGCTCTGCTTCCTAAAGACTGAAGACTGATCCACTCACCTCATCCTTGGCTTGGAACAGGAACTCCTTGCCATCGCCAAGCCTTTGGTCACACAGAAGAAATTGGAGGTCATTTACATTTTCTATCAGTTTATCAGATATCTAAATAATTAGTATTTAAAATCTGGATTAGTGACAAAATAACTTTTGTAAAGCTCACTGATTGTCAACCCCCCCCCCCCGAGCCCTTTCTTCCCCTTCCTGTCTTACCGGAGCTTGAAGACGTGTTTCCTCTTCTTGTAGTCGTGGGCCACTTCGCAGGTGGCCTCGCCCAGGCTGATGGGCACCTCGCCGTGGTAGGGGATGCCGTTGGCAGCGCTCTTGTTGTCCTTGTAGAAGCCCAGGCTTCCCTTTCTTAGCACGCAGTACACGTTCTGCCAGGATCTGTTCAGCGGGCGTGCGCACACACACACACACACACGTGAGAAATGGGGCTCACCATCATGCCACATTTTTTTCCTCATTCCTCATTCCATGTTCTTACATCTCACACTGTCTTTAATTTATTTATTTTCTTGATATTGTACAGCACTTTGTAACTTAGTTTTTTATATTATTATTATTATTATTATTATTATTATCATCATGATCACAATTCTCTACCTCCCTATCCCAATTTCTCTCCATCCTCCCTCCCTCTCTCTCTTTCTCTCACCTGCTGGCAGCCTTCTTGCTGTGAGACTCCATCTCCTGCTTGCGGCACAGCATGCCCTCCATGGCTTCCGTGCCCAGCTCCCCTCCTCCTTTCCCGGGCAGGGTGGCCGAGGGCTCGTGCCGGGACGAGGACGGGAGGCCGCTGTCGCGCCCAGGTCCATTCACGGACTCGGACTCGGAGCCCTGTCGAGCAAAACAGCCATGGGAGAGACGTCAGGCACAGTCTCGGTGCCAAAGAGAGAGAGTAACTAAGCTACAAGGGTTCTGGGCGGGTGAGGGGTGGGCGTCAAGGCCGGGGGGGGGGGGGGGTCATAACAAGTGCTGGAACATACTGTAGCATCTAGTGCAGGACTGGTGAAAGCACTATATTTGTGCTTCTTGTTTACTAGTGATGCACACACTAGTGATGCATAAACAAACACACTGTACACCACATATTACACCACATATCCAGCTGTGTGCCTGCTTAACAGACTAATCAGTAAGGTCATTAGATATCTAAGGACTTGTAAGAACTATCTGGATTTACAGGAAGTGTGTCTAGTCGACTGGTAGAAGAACTGCATGAGAGTGCCTCAACAAAATGTGGTTGTAATTACCATTTGCATCTTATGCCGCAGAGTTGCATTAATTTGATGCGACTGTCCAGGTATTTGTCAACAGATGGACGAGAGACAGAGAAGCTTAAGCATAAGATGTTCCACACAGACAGCAACCACAGAAAGACTCTCTCTCTCACACACACACACACACACACACACACACACACACACACAGAAAGACTCACACAGACACACACAGAAAGACTCACACAGACAGACACAAGATACACCATTTTATCACTCACAAACATACAGACAAGACATAAAAACATAGAGCAAAGAGTAAAAGAGTTCCACAGACAGACAGACAGACAGACATCACAGGACAGTACTGCCAAGAAAGAAGAGGAGGAACACTGTGGAATGCTTCAAGCCAAACGACAGAATTCACATGGAATACTGGGACTGACATGGAATCTTAGTGCAGACCAGGAGTTCCAGTCCACAGGCATGGAGTAGCCATGACATGCACACTGCATGAGAGTTCAACAGATGGGCTACAGGGACATGACACAGGCCTGGGGCAGGGAGCAAGAGACAGACAGACGGACAGACAGAGAGACAGACAGACAGACAGACAGGGAGGGACTGGGACAGCATATGGCACAGGAGATGGCACAGGAGTAGTGCAGGGATAGAGGGATCTGTGTCATTGAGGGAGAACAGATAGGAGAGCTCCAGGCAGAGGGCAGCAATATGGATCTAATGGTCAAGACAAAGCTCAGAAAAACTGAAATCTTTTTCTAAAAAGAGCTACTTTTTGAGCCATTTTTGTCAGTCACAATTGTTTTGTTTGGCATTTAAACTTGCTGGCAGCCGTACTCGTTCTTCTCAAAACATTACTACACACACACAAACACAAACACAAAGCACGCCTTCTAAGCACCCATGAAAAATCCATACGATCCATGGACACAGGACACAGACGAAACATACAGTACACACGACTGCTAGTTAGGTCACGTGCACAACATTCATTTGCCACATTTTGAGTGACGCACAAAGGACTACTAGGCCTAAATCTTCCTGCAGTAGAGCACTGGCATGTGATCGTCATCATTACAGTAGATGTTCATATTACCCTTCCCAATCTGAACCCTAATTCCCAATCAGCAAGACCATGTGAAGCCTAATGCACCAATGGACCATGAGCAGCCCAATGGAAACCAGCGCTCATGGGCAGAACCCACATGTTTCCTCCGGGGGGCGTCAGTAGCACCCCCTTGTGGACTCTTTAGAACATTAGACTTCAGCCAGGTGGTACATCTTTCTCTCTCTACAGTGCTATTTACTGTATGTCAGCTATTTTGAGATCAAATCACATGAAAACTACACAGCTAACCGGCACTCACCAACACTGGGACACAGGCTGAGACACAACGAGCCATCTAAAACCCACACAGAGCCATAGAAACAAACCATAGAGAGCCATTTAGAAACCACCATACAAAACAAAATAGAACGCAAAACAACAATGCTATTCAGACGCAAAAATGGTGAAGCAAATGGAGATCAGAACAACAACAACAATAACAAGAGCGCCCTCTTGTGGGCCAGGCAGGGTACTGTTAGCCTGTAGCGGGATGCTAAGCACAGGCAAAGAGCAAATGGGGGCAATGGCGCTAGGCCGGCGCTAGATGCTAGTGCTAAGGTACTCACACGTTCCTGTGCCTTGGGCTTAGACATAGGTTTAGACACAGGCTTAGGCTCAGGCCTCTTGAGCTCTGACATTGACACTGATAACGACTGCTGAGGGCAGAGAGGCAACAAGAGGAGGCGTTAGCTGCTGCAGTCATTGACAGCAAGTGGGTTAGCAAGGTTAGCTTGACAGCAGAGTCAGAGAGAGAGTCAGGCACAGCACCTGCAAGAGTGAGTCAACTATTCATATACCAACGCCCAACACACACACACACACACACACTCAGTGAGAGTTATATTTAAACAAAGCTCACTTCTCGCTCTATCTCTCTCACACACACACACACACACACACACACACACACACACACACACACACACACACACACACACACAC